>JAIEZT010000021.1:6450779-6591666 GCA_019594935.1 Periophthalmus modestus
CACAGGGGGAGGAGCATCCTCGTCCACAGGGGGAGGAGCATCCTCGTCCACAGGGGGAGGAGCATCCTCGTCCACAGGGGGGAAAGCATCCTCGTCCACAGGGGGGAGGCATCCTCGTCACAGGGGGAGGAGCATCCTCGTGCACAGGGGGAAGAGCATCCTCGTGCACAGGGGGAGGAGCATCTTCGTCCACAGTGGGAGGAGCATCCTCGTCCACAGGGGGAGGAGCATCTCGTCCACAGGGGGAGGAGCATCCTCGTCCACAGGGGGAGGAGCATCCTCGTCCACAGCGGGGAAAGCATCCTCGTCCACAGGGGAGGAGCATCCTCGTCCACAGGGGGAAAGCATCCTCGTCCACAGGGGGAGGAGCATCCTCGTCCACAGGGGGGAAAGCATCCTCGTCCACAGGGGGAGGAGCATCCTCGTGCACAGGGGGAAGAGCATCCTCGTGCACAGGGGGAAGAGCATCCTCCACAGTGGGAGGAGCACCTCGTCCACAGGGGGAGGAGCATCTTCGTCCACAGTGGGAGGAGCATCCTCTTCCACAGGGGGAGGAGCATCTTCGTCCACAGTGGGAGGAGCATCCTCGTCCACAGGGGGGAGAGAGCATCCTCGTCCACAGCGGGGGAAAGCATCCTCGTCCACGGGGGGAGGAGCATCCTCGTCCACGGGGGGAGGAGCATCCTCGTCCACGGGGGGGGAGGAGCATCCTCGTCCACGGGGGGAGGAGCATCCTCGTCCACAGGGGGAGGAGCATCCTCGTCCACGGGGGGAGGAGCATCCTCGTCCACAGTGGGGGGAGCATCCTCGTCCACAGGGGGAGGAGCATCCTCGTCCACAGGGGGAGGAGCATCTTCGTCCACAGTGGGAGGAGCATCCTCGTCCACAGGGGGAGGAGCATCCTTGTCTACAGGAGGTGAAGCTCGAACTTGAAATGTAAGATGAGCATTTTTTTGATTGATGTCGTTTTCTCCCTGAATTATGACTTTGTGTGTTTGTCTTTCACAGTTTGAAAGAGCCAGAAGAAGATGATCCTTTAATTAATTCCTCAGTGGTCTGATCTACTAGGGAGAACTAACCCTAACCCAAACCAAATTTTTGGGTGTAGTATTAGATAAAAATATACGTTGGAAACCTCTGATCTGTAATATAAGAATAAAACGGCAAAGATCATTTGGGGTCCTGTGTAAAGCAAAACCCTTTGAATTGTACTGTACAGTTTTCTTCATTTTTAATGCCATAACTTTAGTGATGCATGGAGCTTTGGGGGAATAAATATCCACCAACATAAGAATAAAAAGCTGAAGTTTCCAGACTTAGTTCAATTCAAAACCACTATATGTTTAAAGTTAGGAAAAACATGCTACTACTTAATATGCAGAAATTGTATTCAGGCTGGGAACGGTATAAATAAGTTGTTTTGTAAATGTGCATCAAACTAATAACATCACTGTATTGTTCGTTGAATGATGCCGCAGTTGAAAGATGAACGTGGGTAAGATGAACACGTTTCACTCATCTACTCCTTTTCAAATATTTTTAAATTGCCTATATTACTGTATTACTGATCTGTGTCACTCCTTCAACAAAAACAAACCTACAGTTGTGTTTTGCGGTAACAACATCCCCACAATGCTATAAGCTCACGAGAGTCAGTTTTGAGTAATATAGGACCTTCAATGTGTATTGCTACTTGACATTTTTTCTTATATAAATGCATTTTAAATAAAAATAAATAAATAAATAAATAAACACCCATACCGTGTACAAATTTGTCTGATTGTACATAGAAAATGAACTAGTCCTTTTAAACTTCATCTTTAACCCTCGCCGCTCTCTTGATTGTGCAGCAGATGCCGATTTAAAGCGATAGTCTAAATCTCCCCTCATTGTTTTGCATGTGTAAATATTTAGAGCTGCATTATTTGGTCTTAAATCTGGGCCAGTCACTTTAAAGGCCCAAATTTATTACAAATCCTCCTTGCAAATTTAATGCAAATTTGCCTTTTAAAGCAAGGTACTTTATACTGTCTCCCATTAAACATTCTCCTACAGCCAACATATATTTCAGTGAAATTTTAACAAATTTGTTGATCACATTCCAAGTCTGATTTATTCAAGTAAAAAAAAACAACAATAATGAGGCCAAATTTGAATAAGTTTATATTTTTCCATGAATGTATAATTTACTCAAAAAATAAGTTAAATAATGTCCTGGTTATTTATTTATGTATCTAGCGTCAACAATGAATCAAGTCTTTGGTTAAAGTTTATTCTGTCTTCAAACTGTAAATGTTAAGTACCAGGCTGTAGTGTGGAAGTACATGTGTTACTTCATTTGCCGCTTCTCAAGAAAACCACAGGAAGGAGCTGGCACATTTAGGTAGAAAGAACTGTTGCTTTACCGTATTTAAACCACAAATATCACGCCTGGCTCTTGCCAACGTTCAGAAATGTTCAAACATTTTTGCATATAAAAACATTGCAGGATTTAAGAACATTTTAAGTTATGTTTCAAAATTGAATTGTATCAGCAGTTGTTTGATTTATTCAAGAGAAACAGTTTGAAAACCAAACAATGAAACCATAAAATTAGATCTGTTTTTTGTTTTGTTTTTTGTTTTTATATTCACCTGGAGTGTCTTGCTTTAAAGAATGCCTTCTTGTGACTTTAATTCTCTCTTAAACATGCTTTTGATCACCTTTGGAAATGTATTTCACATTTTCTAATTTAAGATAATGTGTACATTTGGAAAATGTCTTTTATAAACAGAAATAAACAGTCAGAAAAAAAATAAAAAATAAAAAAAATAAATTAGTTATACCCCTTGAATTCTTTTCAATTCATCTTTCTTCTGGACTCATGTTCCATTATTAAAACAGACACACAATGACAATACAAAAAAGAATCTGGTCTAAAAGACCATACCAGTGTCTCCACATCTTAGACTGATATATTGCACTGGATCTTATATTTGTGAGTTGAAATCATGATTTCATGGACTTACTCAACCTGCAGATAAGACTGTACATGAGTGTTCTTAGTACAGACTGTAAAGTGTTCACTTGTGCAGTGACAAACTTCTCAGTTGCACTAGTCCATTGTGACCTCAAGTATCTCCTCCTGCAGCCTTTGCAGACTGGCTGTGCACAACAATGTGCAGTATGATACTAACAGATGGAAATGAGCACCTTTGCTATAATCGGTCATATTTACACTGTAACTGTTACACAACTCTAAATAAAATAGACTCAATTATTTCTTGTTGAAACAAGACTGTATTGTTCATCGAATGATGCCACAGTTGAAATAGGGGTATGATGAACATGTTTCACTCCCCTTCTCCTATATATATTACTCTATTACTGATCCATATTACAATGTCACTTCATCAAAAACAAACCTGGAATTGTTTTGTTTTATTCACACATGTTTAACACTCAAATCCTGCATATTTAGGCTGTTTTTTTCTCCAAAACTGAAAACACCCTGTTCCACCTTGTGATGTCATCAAGTGGTCATGCAGGAAGCGCTCCCCTGTATTTTTAAACTCCATACGCCTTCACTACAGTCATTTTTAGCCCTGAAAATTAAATAGACTTTCAGTGGCAGTCTCAGCTGAGCAAAAGTTATATGAAAATCATATAAATAAGGCAAGAACTTTGTAGTTTTGTACTGCATTATAGTGTATTGTAGAAGAGTTGTTTTTTTCTTTTCTTCTTCTTCTTCTTTTTTATTTGAATCAAGTGGTGATAAGACATACCAAAATGTACCACGACATAACAAGACATAGGCAAGGCAAGTTTGTTTGTATGGCACAATCCATACACACGGTAATTCAAAGAGCTTTGAGCTTTGGTGTGTGTGTGTGTGTGTGTGTGTGTGTGTGTGTGTGTGTGTGTGTGTGTGTGTGTGTGTGTGTGTGTGTGTGTGTGTGTGTGTGTGTGTGTGTGTGTGTGTGTGTGTGTGTGTGTGTGAGAGACATTTCTGTGATTTTGAAGGGGGTAAGGTGGGGGCAGCAGAGGAGAATGCTAGTACCATGATATAGAGAATGTAAATTCTCTATAAAGGGATTTTCCTTTTTTTTTTTTTTTTTTTTTTTTTTTTTAATGTAACTTGACATTTTTATTTTTCATATATAAAAGGCATTTGAAAAAAAAACAAAAACACCCATACCGTGTACTACTTTGTCTGATTGTACCGAGAATATGAACCAGTCCTTTTAAACTTCATCTTTACCCCTCGCCGCTCTCTTGATTGTGCAGCAGACGACGATTTAAAGCGATAGTCTAATCTCCCCCATTGTTTTGCATGGGTAAATATTTAGAGCCGCGTAATCTAAGCGAATGTAATGATGCATTGATGGGGTAATTTATTATTCAATCAGGCTCATGCGGAGGCTGATTACTCAAGTATATGTGTGTGCAAACAGCCCTCAGCCTGCCCCAGTGAGTGATTTGGGGTCATTTGCATAATAAATAATACATATGAAAGAGTACGCATCATCAGTGAGAGACGTACCACTTTAGATCATGGTGCCAGTGACGGCGATTGACTGAAGTGCTGTCTGCGAGGTGGCGTCGGCTTAGAGCTCGTCATTGGATGGAAGTGTTGTTGTAATGATAGCCTCTTGATGTCGGCTGTTTTTTCCGGTTTGACAGAAAGGCAACGAAGATAAACCCAAAAAAAAACCCCAAAACGTTCCCACGCTTTTGTAACTGAAACAATGTACAGTGGCTATTTTTACATGCAAAAATCTGATCGTTATCTGATTTCTGGGGTTGCCAGATAGTTGAAATTCCATGTAAACAGTACACATGAGTTCTTTTAAAATTCATCGTACTTTGCTTTCCAAAATAGTCACTCTATTTTCGATGGCAAAGTTAATTGTTTTTCAGATTTCTCGTGGGCATGTAAACGCGCCACTAATCAGAACTCATTACAATTGGGTTATCTGATTATTCTAGTTGTCAGATTTTTTTCTTCTGGCGATGCATAATAATATAATAATAAAACTTGTTCCATCAAGAGCAGACAAGCACAAAAACACAACACACACAACAGTTCAGAGCGATACAAGTGCAGCCTTCAGTAAACGAGTGTGTGCCTTTCAACAATGGTTAGCCAAGTTTATTATCCTTAAAGCAATACTATGTCACTTTCTGGAGGTGGCACTTCACTTGCATGATAATAGACAGGTAAAACCGTAGCACACATGGAGATATGTTTTATGTGATACTGTGGAAGACTATAGAGTTGTTGAATGTGATATCCGGGTCCAAGGCGGATCAGCTGATGGAAAAAAAAAATTGTATATGTTTATAATTTGTTGTTGTTTTTTAGCATAGGCACACCCTCCGTGAAAAAGGGAGAGCATTCTTTTAATGCTAACAACATTTTAAGTCTGACAGAAAGTGTACTAGGCTGAGGGAAGAAGCTACACTAAATTAAGCTTGCTTTAGCGGCGATTAACGGTGAGATATACACACTGGTAATTGTATGTTACACTAGAATATTACTACATTATTTCGAAATTTCCATTCATCTATTTTCTTCCGCTTATCTGGGGCTGGGTCGCCGGGGCCCAAAACACGTCCTCCAGCTTCTTCGGTGGGACCCCAAGGTGTTCCCAGGCCAGCTGAGAGACACAGTCCCTCCAGCATGTCCTGGTTCTTTCCTGGGGCCTCCTTCTGGTGGGACATGCCCGGAATACTTTCCCAGGGAGACATCCAGGAGGCATCCTGAACAGATGCCCAAGCCACCTCAGCCGGCTCATCCCGACGTGTAGGAGCAGCGGCTCCAGCGGTTACTCCGAGCTCCTCCCCCTATCTCTAAGGGTGCGCCCAGCCAGTCTGTGGAGGAAACACATTCCGTCCGCTTGTATCTGCGATCAGAGCTCATGACCAGAGGTGAGGGTAGGAATGTAGATTGACCAGTAAATCGAGAAATTTTGAAGTTTGATATGACTAAACATACACTTTGGAAGGTAATTGTCTTTTGTTTGATGAAAGTTGTCGACTGGACCCAGAAATGACATCATCACTGAACTATCTCTTAGCAGGCTGTCCTCTGGCCCCAATAAGAGCCAGGTTTGTGGAGATGCAAGCTTGCTCACAGTAAGTTTTTCTGTGCAACAAAAACAACCACAAAAAGAAAAAAAAAGATCAATTGTTTCTTTTTTCTTTAGCTAGAAAGTTGCATACTTTAGCTTTAAATAAAGGTGGCATTGTGAGACTGCCAGTGTGGAGAATTAGGAACTTATCTTTCTCCGCTTCCTATCTCTCCTCTGATTTAAAGTCCAAGATTTGAAGAGGCTTTGAGCACACAGCTGAACAGAAATGAGACACCTCCGTAGTCAGCCTACATCCTTACATACACAGAGCACTAGGTAATGGGGGATTGGTGGTAGAAGGTGAGATTGCTGGTCCTCCCGATGTCCCTTGGACCCCTCTGGCTTCAACCCGCCTCTCTCACAGCCAGACTATCTATATGCTAAGTACCCCCGCTACGCTAGACTAGACGATTCTGTACTGCGCTTCTGTCTTGACTTATTTGGCCCCGAAATTCGCACCAGGGGCCCGTGGACTCTTTGGGATCCTGCATCATTTGTGGGTTTATTGGTAGATTTTACATTGATTTCAGTTTTGATTGTGTGGTCTGCTCAGTTTTTACTTTTGATTGTGTAGCGTGCTCAGATCTGTCTGTTGCATAGGGTTGGTGGTCTGATTCTGAATACTAGAATTGCATATTATTGTTGTGTCCTTTGGTAAGACAATACTGTCTTAATGTGTAATGTGTCTTATCATCTTACAACAAGTACTTTTTTGGAGATGCCTAAAATGATAACGCAAGTAATAAGATAAAGCAGTGTCTAAGTTGGTTGGTTTGTTCTCACAGTAACACACAGGTTGTTGGTTTGATCCTTGCTACTGGTGTTGCATTGTCATTGTGCCCTTGGGCAAGACACTTCATCCATATTACTGCATTAATGTTCTAATGTTTTGGCATGTTTTTTCTCATTGTTTCTAATGAAATGGTAGCTACAGATGTTTCATGTCACCACAAAGTTGTCGATTACTGTGGGAACATGACATTGTGAATATATATGACTGGAGGTGGTGCTAAAGAACAATGCAATCCTCAAATAATGCAGTTGCCATAGTGATTAGCAAATTAACATCTTTTTGACATGGAAAGTTAGAAAAATATTGCATATAACAGGGAGCTAAAACCCACAAATAGGTTATGATGCACTAAGTTGTACATTTTATGAGCTTAGCAATAGAAATCAATTGCATTAGCTTAAAAAAAAATTACACTTACACGTTTATTCATGATTTTCAACTATATAGTATTTCTTATAGGCCACTGGCACTCACTAATCGGCTGGTTTATCTCATCCGCTGCTTGTAATTATAGATAATCTCCATTCTTCTCTCTAGTCATGTGACTCCAACCCCAACAGTCCACATATGCCCTCCACATACATGTTACGCCCTCCACGTACATATATACAGTCTTATCGTAATAAATCAGCCCAGCGATCATGGTCTATTATTGTGAAATTCCATTATCACTGGAGCTAAATGATTTCTCAGTGTGCAACCTCCTAGCCTCTATTTTCTAGACCGCCTCTTGCAGGATCCAGAACGAATAAACATTTTAATATGATCTTGGTTTACTGTAAGCCATGTGTAAAAATAAATAAATAAATGGGAAAAAAATAAATAAACAAACACAAAATAAAACACACACCAAAAATCAAATTAGCAAGCAAATAAAATAAAATAAAATAATAATAATAAAAAATAAAAAAAAAAAATATATACATAAATATAAAAATATTAAAAATTTAAAAATTATTAAATTAAATTAAATGAAATTGAAATTTTTCACAATTTTTGAGTTGAAGAAGGAGTAAAATTTAGTTGCACAAAAATACAGGTACTGAAAATACAGTTGCATTATGAAGAATATAATGCAAACCTCAGCTTAATTTATTTTATTTTTCACTGCGGTTTTTCTAATTGAGTCCTTCAATCTTCACACATACTGGCCACAAACACAAAGGCAAGCAAACCAAAACAAATGAATGCATGGATAAAAAAATTGATGGTGCTGTACCTGATCTTAAAAAAGGGAAAAACGGAGCTACTTCAGTTTAAATAGTTTGCGGACACAAAAGGAAATAAAAAACACCAGAATCACGTAGAGCGCCGTGATCACTTCCTATTTACTCAAACAAGTGAACAAAAAATTGTGCACAGATCTTTAAATATACAAATGCATTGACCGTTACCCATATTGTCCCTCTTTTCTCCTTCAGGGCCCAGAACATCTTCCGCCAGGCCATGCGCTCGCGGTTTATCCTGTTCCACGTGGTCCCGGCGTCACTGAAGAAGCACTTTGCTGTGTTCACGGGCCAGAACGAACTGAGTCCCCCCCAGGCCAACCGAGTCCGCTTCAGTCAGGACCCCCAACAGAGCAGCGGCACCAGAACCAGCCTCTCAATGCACCGGACATCAGCACCGATCAGCTTCAACCACAAGTGGGTTTCATAAATGCTCGTACTTTGTAGAAAGATATGATGGTAAAAATACAGCGGTAAGTGTATCCTACTCAGTGACTTGTAAGTATATGTATTAGGGTAAACGTATGTACAATATAGGGTTGTCAAAAATGTAAAAAATCAGATACTAATTGATGCTAAAACTAGTACCGAAACGAGATACTAATTTGAGCTTTTATCAATACTAAAAAAGTCACATCAGCAGAACAGAAATGAACCTTTCCTTAATAGGTTTAGAATGATCAGAACAAGTATAAAACCACATACCCTAGTATACACCCACGTACCTGTACGGCTGAGTGATTACACAGATATAAGACTGCATGGTGATATAAAAAAATTACAATTTAATGTTGAAAATCACATTCTATTGTCTAAAAAAAATATCTTTTTAATAAGCATTGTGCTATCAGAATCGGTATTGCGTATCTAGTATATTCCTTAATATCGAAATCGAGTTTAAAATTTTAGTATTGTGACAACACTAGTTCAATATACGTCTATTTGTTCATAAGTGTTTTTCAGTTTTCAATAGTCATTTGTTTTCTGTTGTGCTATCCTTCAATCTTAGAGAAGAAAAAAAAATCTCTGCAATGTTTAAGCAACTTTTCTAGTGGAGGTTCCTTCATCTGCTTGTCTCCAGACATGTGTTATTGATTTGACAAGAATGTTCCAAAGTATGGCATTAATGATATATATCTCAGTGAAGACAAGCAGATGTTGCCAGAAAAGTATATTTTTACAGGAAAGACAATCCTGCTCATAGATTACTCAAAAACAGACATTTCTTGCGTGCTATCCGTCTGTGCTTTCAAGTAACCTAACCCGCTCCGCTGGATCAGGGGTGCACTTGCAACCAGAAACCAATACGGAGGTACGCCACACAGTACCCCCCAACTGTAGCATGTGTATAATCCAAAAAGTATGTTTTATTGTCCTCACCTTTCTTCCGTGCTCCCCCTTTCAGTAACCCCCCTCCAGTCAGGCAGAGTCAGCACCACCGCAGCCAGTAACTCCTACATGAAGACCAAAGGGCGACGGTTCAACGTACAACTCAAAAAAGGTCTGTCACTGGTCAATAAATGTCTTGCTTCATATGTTCGATCATTTTGATTGTGATGGCTAATGCTAACTGCTATAAAAATGATTAGAACAACGAATAATGAAATGTTTCCAGACTCGCTAGCTGCATGATCACTTAGTATGGTAACTAAGGCTAGCTGCCATTAGAATTACAGTAAAATGGTTATAGAAGTCTGGAAAAGTCCTGTACAGCTTGATTGCGACGTGGTATTAGCTTTAGCATCAAACACTGGAGTCTGTAAAGGTAGCGACATTGTGGTGTCAGCAATTAGCAATGAATACCTCTGTTTTATCATGGTTTTGTCATAGAATTACAGTAAACTAGCTACAGATTTAAGAAAAGATACAATACTAATTCGATGGTGATGTTATGTTAGCTTTAGCAACAGAAAATGTGTTTGCTGATATCAAATTTAGCAGTCTTACATATGCGCATATAAGTACAAGGCCTACAGTTAGCAGTGGAGAGTTGTTGGGGCAAGATACAAGCTCTTTATAAAGCTATTTGAAAGAACCTCAAGCTACATGTCTGCTGCTTTTTAAATAGGATTAAATAAATGTTAAAATACATTAAACAAAAAACAAACCTACAAAAAAAACCCATAATTTTTTGCTATCGAAATATAATATTGTTTGGTTTGAAATGGCTTTGTATCAAAAATGAAAATTGGTTAATTGCAGATTTTTGTTGTTATACAGGGAGTTAACAACAGTTTTCACCTTATTTTTAATAGAAATTAGGTAAAAAATATTTGTGAATTATACTTTTTGATGTTTCATGCCAAAAACTAACCTATTGGCATCTTCAAATATTGTGTTGCCATGTAAATTCAACCTATAAATAGGCTAAAAGTGGCTCTTGCCCCCATCTGCGAGTCTGGCATCATGACTTTCTAGAATCTGAAAACCACCAGTAGATTTTTTCATCGACCATTTTGTCGTCTAAATCTACACTAAAACTAGATCATCGTTCGTTGCCAGCACTTGTCAGCTGGTTGTCAAATGAACCGAATGCTCAGTGTTGGTATGGTTCGCTGTTTAGCTCTCACAGGCAGCAGATGTTGGTATAAATCTGGCATAGAGGCTGTGGTTGGTGCAGAGCTGGGGGAATAGTTGGTGTGGTTCTGACTCACTCCAGGGAAATGCACTCACAAACTGTGCTAATACTTTTGGCTTTGGTCCCTGACGCAGAGACAGACAGCTGAAAATGTATTAAGTTATATTTAGTTGTAGTAAAGTTTCTGTTTTACTGCAATTGGCTTGGTTTAAATGAAAGTTGGCGATGAGTCTTTACTGCAATGATATGATGGTAATAGATTTCGATCGTGGAATGTAAAGCTGCCTTCATACCTGTGCACGCATCAAAATTGGGTGTGAACCTGAACTAAACCAGGACTAAACAAGGCTGGAACAGGTTTAAACCAAGAGTAAATGCCCATCTTTAGTGCACACCACATCAAAACTGGGACTAAACACAGATCTAAACCTGAATCGTGGACCAAACCAAGTCAAGACTAAACTGGGTTCGGACCAGATGTGTCTTTCCTGCATTGACACTTGCAGGTATATACAAATTTAACCCAGAGCTAAACTGTGGATGAACCAAGTCAGAATACAGCCTTATAACCTTAATACTTCTACCCACAGTCGTAGCATTTGGATTAGGTCTGGGTGATATAGATCCAATTGTTTTATGTTAGTCAAATTTACATGTTATGATTCACAAATTTTCTCTTGAATGCAGCTCTATGCTCAAACACAGACACTTTTGACACGTTTCCTCCACCTACTGGTCAGCCTCAGCATTACTCTGAGTGACAGGTGGATTTATATTGCAACTTTCAGAAAACACCTCTTCAAGACCATAAAGTGTGTGTGCATAAATCGTGAAAAAATCTAAATCGTGATCTGGCTCCAAGAGAATTGATGATCTTAACTTCTTGTCTTCACCCATCCCTAATTTGGATACTCCAGAACTCAAGCCGTTTCTAACCTTTTAATGTTACTATGCTGTGACATCGCGCTGGGGGGTTCTATTTTATGTATATGATATAGTGTTCAGCAGTTACTACGAAGACACCATGCACATATTAGCAAACACCGCCAAAAAACTGCAAAATGTATTTAAACTAAACATTCCCAGGAGCTGTTTAGGAAATAGTTTCACCAAAAAATGTGAGTGACTAACTGAAAAGTGTTGGCTAATGCTGGCTAGCTTCTGCCTGTAATGCTGTTTTAAAGGGACTTGTTTAACAGCACAAAATCATCTCATCCGTTGTATTTCCAACTAAATCGTCTGTGTAATCCCCTCAGTCCCTCCAGGTCTGTTCCATACCATTGGCTAACTCAGCTCTTTCCAACTAAATCAGCAATTTATGGTCAGACTGTGTTAAAAAAGATCTCAGATTAAGTCTAACAGAGCTTCAGACAGAGCAGTGCCTACATTAGCATCACACCCCCAGGGAATGTTGGCGACATCAGCAGCAAAGTATGAGTTCGCCATAGACTGTGTAGATAAATGGACCTAGCTAACCTGTGAGCATGGGCGTACTTCCGGCTCCATAAACTGTTGCCCCTCTGTCCGTAAGTACTGCAGTGAGCCTCAACATTTTGGTCTTAAAATGTATTAACCCGCTCTACATGGTCCTGGTGTTTTTATTTCGCTATTGTGTCACTCAATCAAGATATGAACATTAATAACAGACAAATCAGGTGTCTTCATTCCCCAAGGTCGCTCCTGTAACAGGTCTGATTGACAGTACAGTGTTCGCTCGTTTATCACGGTGGTTATGTTCCAAAAATAACCGAATAGGCGAAACCCGTGAAGTAGAAACCTTTATTTTTTACAGTTATTCTATATGTTTTACACTTTATACACATTTATCTCACACAGGCATTAACATTTTCTCATATTGCTCTCTTGTTTAAACACTCTCAAAGTTCAAACCTTCGTAGATTTAAAAAAAGCGTCAGCTCACATGTAAAGTCTCTGTGGACGTGCGTCTTGGCCGTCCTACGTTTACAGGTGTTTTCAAGCGTCAGAGCGGCACAAATCTGGCGTTAACGTGGCTCATCTTGAGCGTTCAGGCGTCAGATGCTCTGTTCGTGCATCCAAAAGTTTAAAAAACTGAACTGACTATGCTGCAGTGACAAAGTAACGTCATTATCCGTTAGTAGAAGTAGAAAGACATAGACATGGCAACCTAATTATGCTGGGCGCACCGGCTAGCTTAAAGGTTAGTCACGGAGCCACACGCGCCTCCGCAGAGCTGATCACCTGCATTGATGGGTTTTATGTAAGAAATGCACTAAAGCCACTTTCTCAACCTGGTCTGTTCACAAAGAGACAGGAAAACAAAACATCCAAAGGCACTCACAGACCGCCACGGACGTGTTCATGACGCGCATCAGAGGGGAGGCCTCTGCTGTCAAATGTAAAGACGTCCAACTAGAGGCGTCCAACGAGTTCTTGACGCCTCGGTGTCTGAGTCACACTGCTAGCATCAAACATTTATGTAAATTTGCCTGAACGCATTCTGTACCGGGAGTCCCTCAGCCAATCAGGACGCAGAACACAATGCACGTTCATACACTGTAAAAAAAAAAAAAAAAAAAAACTGCGAAATAGCGAGACTGTGAAAGGTGAACCGCGAGGGACCACTGTATTGCCAAGTACCTACTAAACCAGCCATCAGAGCGAGAAGCTTCTCTTCGGATTGGCTCTTTGGTTGCTATGATACTCGCGAAGTTCCAAATATGGAACTCGGCTCCAGATTCGCTCCTATAACCGCTCCGGCCTCGATGAGCTTCATTTGACCGGAGCCGAACGCTGTGGGTGACGTCACACGCTCACTTAGTCCACTTCTTTATACAGTCTATGCAATTTACCCAACATTTATACTTGGAGGTTTTATAATGGTAATACATAGAAAACAACAACTCATCACAGACTCCACCCAGTTTAGTTTTCCTGAGTTGCGCTTTATCAGAAGTTTAATTGTGTTTATGTCTGGAATTTAAAGTTGCAACACCACAGTTATGACAGCCCTGCTCTTGTTCTTACCGCTGCTTTAACAACTTAACTTTTTGACTTTGTATGCAGCCTCTCGTCACCTCACGCCTTTCATCTGCTTTCTACCTCATCAACACAGCGCTGTCAGCCGCGTCGCGCCCTGACACCGGCAAACCAGGGAAACTAGGTCATACCTGACAGCTCGGCGCTAGGAAAAGCTATACTCCGACGCCAATGCTAATCACTATTGTTAGCGAGCGCAACCTTCACTCAAACTTTTATGCCTGGCTGACTGCTGGAAAGTTCTGCACCGAGAAACTTCTAATTCTTCATAATGATTTATTGAATACCGTTTTGTTCAGTGCGAAAGGGAATATCTACGTGAGTTTAAGGGCTTATATTGTGCGTTAGTCATTCTTTGAAGCTACTTTTGGCCTTGGGTTTCCATTTTGAATAAGCTAAAGGTTTTATATTACGCAAAATTGACTCTTGTGAGCTTTTAACCCTTTTAGACTGGTGTTATCGCTTCAAATCATACCTGGAGTTGTGTTTTTATTCACACGTTTGAGTAATCCCTTTTATTATTAGACTGTCTACATCTCCAAAACTCAAAATGCTCTGTTCCACCTTGTGATGTCATGAAGAGGTAGTTTTCAAGCTGCCTTTTACCTTTTGTTCATTAGAGCTTGGCAATTCCAGGGCTGAAATGATCCAAATGATTCCACTTCCTCTATTACCAGATGACATCACAAGGTGGAACAGAGTGTTTTCTGTTTGAGAGAAGAACTCAGCCTAAATACGCAGGATCTCTGTGTTAAACGTGTGTGAGTGAAACAAAACACAACTCCAGGTCTGTTTGTGATGAGGAAACAACATTATAACATAGATCAGAACATGGTGTAATATGGACCCTTTAATAAGCACAATTTAAAGTGCATATGACAGATTAGACTACTCATTTCACACAAAAAAACATAATTAACATCCTTATATTTAAGATTAAGTTTATAATTGTACTTCCTGGTTGGACATGGGCAGCAGATATGTCACATACATAGAGGTCATTTCATAACTGTTACCTAGCAACCATATTGTTAACAAGGGTCAAATCTTGTCTAAATTACACAATAGATTTGGTTTGGATATACTTTTTTCCAGCTTTAAAGATACACCATGTAATTTCTTCAGTAGACAGTCCACTATTTGCTTGTCTCCATAGAGATGCGATGGACTTATCTGGAAAGTTTTACAGCATGGCATTAAACTACAGTAATTCCATGGAGGTGAGGTTATCAGGCCAAGTTTCAGGTCAGATCTGTGGAGAAGCGACTCCCCTCACAGTAAGAATGAATGATGAAAACTGCTGTTGTTCAATAAATGCAGGGCTGATATGTTTAAGGACATCTCCAATAACAGATCCATGGAGATGAGCAGATGCCAGACCCGCTACATGAAAAGTAGTATTTAAACCAGGTCTAAACTTGCTTGAAACAAGGACTGAACCAGGTCTAAACCGGGGGCGACAGTAGCTCAATTGGTAGAACATTTGTCCACTGATTTAAAGGTTGGCGGTGCAATTCCAGCTCCCATAGAGGAATGCTGTCGTTGAGTCCTTGGGCAAGACTCTTAACTCACCTCGCCCCCAGTGTCTGTGTACACTGGTGTATGAATCTGTGTGTGAGAATGGGGGAGTCTTTCCTTGATGTAAAGCGCTTTGAGTGAAAAGTACTATACAAAAATGTGCCCATAACCCATGTAAAGCAGGATTAAACAATAAGTAAACCAAAACACTTAATACGACTAAATATCCTTTGTGCATTTAAAGCGAAACGTGTCTCACATCAAGATTAATATTGTGAATACACGACATGTACATTATCTCACTGTTGAGCCTGGATTATTGAATTTACCCATATCGGTTTAAATGATATCTTAACAACGTCATATTTCTAAATTTGTCACATGCTCCGTCTGACATTTGATAAAAAACAATCTGTTTGGGAGAAAAGGGCAAGTCTGAGCTGCTCTTATGTATTTGTGGTTGTGATTGCACAGTTCTGTTAGCCTGGTCATTCATATTCATTTGCAGAATATTAAAGGTCAGTACTAAAATCCAATGCAAATCACTTATGCGTACAACAAACTCTTATTTAATTTCAAAATATTACTTAGGACTTTTTTTTGAGGTTTTGCATCCTCAGAAATGATCTAGGTGGGTTTTGTTTATATATTATTTGTTTGCACATTTCAAATATCTTGTATATTTAGGTCATCGCTCTCAAAACATCAGTGGTGGAATGTACCGAATTTAAAGTAATAATGTGCTGTACTGTAGTAAAAAAAAAATCTGGTATCTGTGCTCAAGTAAATTTTAAAATAGATACTGCATTTTACTTTAACTTCACTGCATTTAAGAGCAATATCTGTACTTTTTACTCCACTACATTTTGAAAAGTAAAAGTATTCTTTAAAATTATTTATTTAGACCTACTGAAAAGGCAGATTTTTTTTTTTTTTACACGTTCATAATTTGAGCAAACTATTTATTTATTTATTTTTTACAAATAAAAACAGCTGGGGGAAAAAAATGACTGATTCAAATGTTTCTGTTGAAAAAAATTCAGCTCAAATCTTTATCAAAATCACTACATCTGAAGCTTTATTAGATATAAAAATATGTGCAAAATATTTTTACTTTTTACTCTTTAAGTAAATTTTTAAACAGGTACTTTTGCATAATTAAAAAAAAAAATCTTTTATGTGATACTTTTACTTGAGAAATTTTTTTGCTCCAGTATCTGTATTTTTACTTAAGTAACAAATTTCCTCCATGTTTTTTAAAATCCATTCAACTTTACCACACAGTTAGATCCCTATATTGCTCAAATTGCCTCACACAGTTTATAGGCTGTGTTTTAGCTTAATGTCAAATTTTGGTTAACTTTATATCGTTATAGAAGAGAGAGTGCATTTATATGATTATATTGGTTGAGAGACAGTGATCTGAAAAAGGTTCAAATTTTTATTGACGAGACTAAAATACTAAAAAATGCACTAAATAAAAAAAATGAAATAAAAATACAGCTGCATTCACTTTTACGTCTGTTGTCAAAAGTCAAACCTTCCAACAACACAATTTCTTTTACTTTTTTGATGAATACTTTCTATGCAAATCACAGGCTGTATATAAAGTGGACTAAGGAAGTGTGACGTCACCCATAGCGTTTGGCTCCAGTCAAACGAAGCTTGAGTCTTGCAGTTATAGTGGTGAATTTGGAGCCACGTTGCATGTTAGAAACTTCAATCGCGAGTATCATAGCAACCAAAGATCTGTCAATCAAACCTGTTGCTAACGCTAGAGAGCGACCTCGGGGAAAGAACGCGCCTGATTTGTCTGTTATTAATGTTCATATCTTGATTTACTGACACAATAACTAAATAAAAACACCAGGATCATGTAGGGTAGGTTAATTTGAACATTTTAAGACTAAAATGAAAAGGCTCATTGTAGTAGTTATGGAGACAGTTTTCTAATATCAGTGGAGCCGAAAATGCACCACTTCCTATTTGCAACGCGGTAGCTAGCAGGTTAGCTATGTCCTTTTATGTATCCAGTCTAAGATGCAAACACTATCCAGCTTTATTTCACTCTATATTCCTTGACCCACGCAGTTGACCACCATTTTAATGCATTCACCACTGCATAGCCAGTCCTCTTTGTAGGTTTATTCTTAGACATAACTAGCTTTTAATCCTACAGTCCCTTTACTGGAGTGGCTTCACAGTCCATATGCGCCAGTCATCAACGTTCAATTTTGGTTCATAAAAATCAGTCTATTTTTGGAGTTTGGGCGTAGCGGTTTCCTCGATGGCGGAGACACACCCTGATGGCAAACCTCTGCTCATGTTTAGATAGAGGGACAGACGCACAGAAAGTACAGGGCATGTGTCGTGGTCTATGTGGGGATGGTTAATTCTTATATATTGGGTTGTAATTTTTACCATAGTTACTGGCCACTCAATTGGGTCATAGTTGGAATATTTGTATAATTTGTTGACTTCTTTGTGCTAGGATTGTCATTTGAAAAAAGAAAAAAAAAAAAAAAACGCTTACAACACAGACAAAATTTTATCTTTCCTTAACAGGTCTTCTCATCAGAACTGGTATAAGAAGTAGCATTAGCATCGAAATCGAATCTGAAATTTAGTACTATGGCAAATTTGGACAAAATGGTTTAGTCTTTTAGTCTTAAAGCAGAATTTACCATCTTAACCTTATTAAACATCTCTGTAAGTCCCCGTGATGGTTAAAGTGGGACTAAACACCCAAACTCTGCCCAAAACCCACACATTACAAATAGAGCTGCTAAACTGGGCAGTACTTGGAGGACTATAGAAGACTGAGACAGGAGGGGTGGAATCTAGAGATATAAGGAACTGTGACTGGTCTAAAAGGTATCCAGACTTTAAACTCCACTTCTGCAGC
The DNA here is from genome assembly GCA_019594935.1 of Periophthalmus modestus. Lineage (NCBI taxonomy): Eukaryota > Metazoa > Chordata > Actinopteri > Gobiiformes > Gobiidae > Periophthalmus > Periophthalmus modestus. Next base: position 6,468,931 of record JAIEZT010000021.1, read on the forward strand.
CAGGTGTCTGAAATCAGAAACATTTGGCTTTAATGAGGGCAGTTCTGTGTGATGTCACGTAGTACTCGAAAATGCAGCAGACTCTGGAGGCAGCACACACATTTTTGACTGTTTTTGAACACAAAGCAAATTTACCTAGTTTGCACTAACATTGCCAAACAGTAGATAATGCTACTAAAACACCATATACACAATTAAGTAGCAAAAAAAAAAAAAAATTAAAAAAGTCAATGTAGTGTTTAGTTCCACTTCAAATGTATTTTGGGGAAAAAAATCCCTCTGTCACTGTATAGAAAACCGGCCTTGCAAAATGGCCGACCCCGACCCAGAAATAACTTATTATATTCTGTTTGTGTCCTTATTTGTACATTTTTTTTGGCAGGAAAAAAGGTTTCTTAGTTATTGAAGTTTGGTCAGGAAATCGTTTTTGTCCTGAGTCTGATGGGTCGGGTGGATTACCGTTGCTAAGTTGCTAAATGTTCTTTGCTCTGATATGTTGTGTTCAGGTCAGGAGGGTCTTGGTTTTAGCATCACCTCCAGAGACGTTCCCCTCGGAGGCAGCGCTCCTATCTTCGTCAAGAACATCCTTCCCAGAGGAGCGGCGATTCAAGATGGCCGACTCAAAGCTGGAGACCGCCTGCTAGAGGTAATTTTGATCCTTAAAGGGGACACATTGTGTAAAATCAACTTTTATGAGCTTTTAACTACCCAATGTTAGATTTATTGTTATGTATTATATTTTAGTGAAACCATATATGTTTGAGTAACCCTGTATTGTTATTCATTTGAGGCTTGAGGTCTCTGAAAATGTCTGTTTTCACCTACCCCTATCTCCGCCCACAAAATTCAGACTTCATTCATACACATAGCATTAATTTTTCAACCAAAACAATAAACCAAATGTGTAAAATTACCTACAGTTTTTAGTTTGATACCAAATACCCCAAAAATGTCCCCTTTTAATGCGGATTGCTAAATTTTGAGTTACTTTTATGTTTCTTGTAATTTTACTGTACAACATATTTTTTCACCGTTCATGTTTTTTCACCATTGTAAGAATCATATTTTGAGGAAGCAAGAAACAAGATTAAATACTTGTCTAAATGTTGAACCACTAAACCCCAGTCTCTCGCATGTGCAGGTGAGTGGAGTGGACCTGAATGGGAAAAGCCAGGAGGAGGTAGTGGCCTTGCTCCGAGCGACACCCATGGGTGGCATCGTCAACCTGTCAGTCACCCGCCCGGAGGACCCCCTGCTGCCCAGAGAGGTGGTGAGTGTATCATTTTTCCCCCCTAAATTTATATTCCACCAAAAGGCAAAAAGGGACTTGTTACTGGTGCTTTTTTTGGAGTTGTACTGGTAGTTTCATACATCTCGAGTCTTTAAATGTCTGTTTTGAAGTAAGCTTTGCAAGATGTTGTGGTGTTTGTGATTTTACTATGTTGTTACCCTCCCGCTGTTGCGATTTGGCAAGATTGGACCAATCACAGGGCAGCATTGTGATTTGCAGTATAGTGAAGGAAATGTCAGGTGGATATAACAAAGGTTTGAGTTGTTGGTTTGCTCCTCTTTTGTGGCTTCGACCAATCATCTTCAAGTATTTGTTCTGCTTATAACTTGTCCAGCTTACACATATCAGTCTGGCTTCTTCCAGGTTCATTTTAAAGTTATGGCCAATATTTTTCAAACTCTCAGAATCTAATTTTCTTAAGGCTCATGTTTTTGCACATAAATGAATTGACTGTAAAATAGTTTTGAAATGTTTTGCTCCTTTTGAAGAAGATAAATAGTCCACCTCTATTATCCGCCTCCAGGAGACAAGCATTTTTAGTTGAATTTATAAATCTCACTCAAACAAAACAAAGAAAACCCTGCTCTCCTTTGCCCGTGCCCTGTGAGTGGTGAAGCACTCGCAGGGTTTCTGTAGAGAGTGACTTTGGCGGTCAGTGGGCAGATGGCGAGCCGTGCCACCCGGCTGCTCTGACAGGCTGAGGCCGTGGCACCACCTCACCAGAGCATGGGTCCCGCTCGCCAGCCGCCTCTTACCCACAATCCTATGCCTGGCACCTGCACAGCTCTTAACCCTCTGATCTGGTCATAACCAAACTCACATTACAGTTTTGCTGCCTCTGCAAAAAGACATAGTTAATGATAGAGTTGGCTCTTTTAAAGGTGACATTATGCAAATTATAATAAACCAGTTTGGTAAGGAATGATTTCTTACCATTTGAAGTTCAACCTTAAGTCTTTAAAAACCTTAACTTGTTAGCAGTTGACATTTTGTATACATTATATGCATTGATTAAAGTTGCAGTATGTAACTTTTCAGGAATATGGTCTGCAAGCTGCTTGATGTTATAGCATTGTGTGACTATTGCATTTATTGAATTACAAGTGAGGAAAAAACATGCATTGCCCACAGATCTAAGCTGTAACTTGGCCTGGCGGCATTACCTGCTTGACTCAATGAAGATACATAATTTGGAACAGTCTAAGTGAAGCAATAACATGGTGTACTCTCACTTTTCACCAGAAAGATTACATAGTGCATCTTTAAATAACAATGCTGAAGTTCCCAAAAGTATTTACAGTTGTCCCTCGCTATATCGCCGTTCACCTTTTGCGGCCTCGCTGTTTTGCTGCTAGAACATAACCCCTGCAATAAACGAGGGACCATTGTACTTTGTCTGAACAATGCACAATATATATAGGGCCTTTAAGCTCCCTTCACTACGAAACAACGATCTGTCAGTATCATGTTGCTATTAGCTGTCCATAGACGTATAATAAGATGAGGTGTTCGATGCTAAAGCTATCATCCACTAAGGCAACTCGGGTAGAAGAATTTTGAATACTTGAATCAGTCCCCTGCATTTTTTCCTATAGCTGTTAACATTAGCTCTCAAAAGTCAGGGAAATATAACCAATCAGAGAGTATCAGCTGGTACCAACCCATCAACCACATTTTTATTTGCTAAAAGTCATTAGTGACTGTTTAAACCTTTTGCTGTTATATTTTAGATCATAAATACCTTCTAAAAGTGGCATTTTAGCTGAAGATTTCTGAACTTGTGTGGTTCTGGTAAACATCTAGTGACGGCTCCTGTTTTGCATGTTATTGGTGAGAAGATCAGGAAAATGACATAACTATCTTGAAATAAACATTGTATATACTTTAATATGAAGACTGGCATATGGATGTGTGGGAACGCTCGATTTGACAAAACTCTGTCGTAACGTCGTCTTGCTAAGTGATCGAATTGTATCACCGAGCAGAGATGGGGAATTTCGTATCTATGAATGTCTACATTAGCCGTCTTTCTCTTCAGCTGACATGTTTTACTTCCCACTGTCACCAGGAGGGGGCACCAGACACAAATGTAGAAAGAAAAACAACGTTAGCTTATGTTAGCTTACATTACATTCTATGTCCAATGCAAAAAAGCCCTGCTCGTACTACACCCTCATTACACGCTACGCTACAGTGTAAGTTCATTTTTCATCACCATGGCAGCCTTATGAACGTTTTGTCCTCCATTGTTACACCAGCGCGTTCACAAATCTCAATAATCCCTCCAAGTATGTTCATAAAAATCAGATAAGGAGGCCAAGGCTCTGCTGGTGACAGTTATTGCAAATAAAAAATGGTAAAAGGAGCTACTTTGGAATTGGCTGCTCAGTCACTGCGGGTGTGCAGCGGTATTACACACTGTGAGGAAATGAAGATATAGTGAAGTCTCGCAGATTGGCAACTATTGCACGGGCTTTTGTAATAACTAGAAACATGTTTTAAAAGAGTTTTTAAAGAGTTTCTACCTGATTTACCACCGTGCATTAGAGCAAAATTTGTTGTTTGTCGTCCAGGTGCAGATATATTGTGTAAGCAGTTCTTGAAGTCAAAATAAGTCCACTGTGCACTCTCTGCATCTAATTATAAAGTGATTTACTGTCTGATAATCAGGAAGTGCATGATAGCACCAGAATATGATGTCATTATGTCAGATGGAGGGCAGGGGCCTTTATAACTCTACAGAAGTGTCATGTTTTAGTTATTGTTATTATTATTTTTTTTATTTTTTAAGAAATAAGCAGATAAAATAAATGTGAAAATGTTCTATCTTCTGATCTTGCATCTGATTTTGAGTTTTTTAGTCATTTTTGCAACATTGTTCCCTTTTGTGATGGCATAATACCACTAGTTTTTCCATCAATAGAAAAAAAAAACTATTATCATAGCTTCTGACAGAGGTTTCATTCTATGTGAGTAGACTCAATAATTACAGAGAACTTAACCTTAAACCAGCATTGCGTAAAAAAGAGTAACAATTTCTCAGTGTTCCAGAAAAAGTCAGGAAAACAATGACCAGTACGTTACAGTTTATGTTCAGTAATGACTTAAAGGTGGCAATAAAAACAAGGGAAGTGTTCAAATCTGCCAAAATTCTAGTCACTTTATTAATCTGGACATTTATATGGCATTTGTTACTTTCAAATCAACATTTGAGAGTCAATTTGTCGTTTTGTTGGCATTAGGACCAGTTTATACATTAGCAAATTAGCATAAGGAAGGGGACCTCGGGGAAGACCCAGGACACGCTGGAGGGACTATATCTCTCGGCTGGCCTTGGAACGCCTTGGGGTCCCACCGGAAAAGCTGGTGGACGTGTTTGGGGTGAGGGAAGTCTGGGAGTCCCTGCTTAAACTGCTGCCCCCATGACCAGGCCCCGGATAAGCACAGTTATAACTGCAGGGTGCACAGGAGGGAGCAACTAAAGGGAAACTAACACAAGTCCTACCAATATTTTCACTGTCAAATATCAAACTTTATCAACATACATGGTGCAGCCATGTTGGATTTATTCTAGCTCGGAACCAGCGTCGAATGTTGCAAGAGTGTCCGAGTAGGAATTCTGAGTTGGATAGGTGTTCCAGTGTAAATTTACAAGTCGGAACTCGGAAAATCTGACCTCCGAGGACAACTGGAACATCATTAGAAAGGAGATGTTTATGTCTCAATGCTAATGCTAATTTTGAGGCATCGTAGATATTAGAACATCGCCACAAACTGAGGTCAACTAAAAGCAATTGGGCGGGCTACACTCCAAATAATTAGTATTGTTCATTTTAATTTTAATTCGCTATGATACACTAGTATGTCGCTGTGTGTCTGTTTCAAAGTTAAAATGTCATGATGCCACGTGAACTCAATCTTAAGAATTCCTTGCATTCCCCAGGCTTTATTTACTGCTTCTATTCATCTGCCGTGCACATAGCTGTTTTGCTTACACATGCAGGTCTGGTGAGGATGAGCCCCCGATTCTCTGTAATAACTCACTCAAATGTCACGCCTCAATGTGCTACAAGCTCCGGCACCTGTCTGCGAGCAAAAACAGCACTTTTATCCTCCCCTTGTGCTGTCAGCAGAGACGGACTGGCCCTGTAATTCACCTGTGTGGGAGAAGACAGCCACACACGAGCTCAAATCAAATGGCTCAGTTTATTTGTTTTAAAAGGTTGTCATGGTTAATTATGCGCAGAGATGTTTTGGTGTTTGCGTTGGCAATTATGTTAGCAATGATGTTGATTGAGAGTAGGGCGTGGAAAAGTGTTAATGCAAGTAAACAACGTGAGGTGAAAAGTAGCATTCAGGCAATAGCATCACGATATTGTAACAAGCTTGAAATCGTTCCTTGAAACCTTTGACCAGCATGTTCTAATGGTGATATAACATTAGAAATACTATGTAGTGTTAGACTGATGTGTTGTGTTGCACTCTGAAATGAGTTCTAGACATTTATCAATCTGGAACGGCTCTTGCTGAAAGTGATCAAGACCTATCGGGACCTTCGAAGGAAGACTCCAAGCTGATTGGCGTAAGCGACACAACGGCAGAACAAGCCAAAACTTTTGTTAAATTCAGCACAGACATCTTTCTCTCCACAAATGCTCAGAACGCTTCTCTCTGCACACTTTTCAAAACCTAAATAGTCCGTTTTTTTGCTAAAAAAGACTGAAGTATGTCTGTTGGTGCTTCGTTTTTGGCTTCCGTGCAAACCTGAATTCTGCTCTGTGATTGGTCCGCCAAGGCAAGGCAAATTGATTTGTATAGCACAATTCATATACAAAGTAATTCAAAGTGCTTTACAGAATAAGAAAGACAACCGGTGGTCGTCCCTATGTCACCAGCGGGAGCATGCCAAGATGATTTCTCGTGAGCTTGCGAACTCCCAGATTTTGTGAGAATACATCTTAGTCCAGATATGGATCACCACCACTGCAAAACTATTCAGGAAAAGTATACGCAGTGGTTCCTCGCTATATCGCGGTTCACCTTTCATGGTGTCGCTGTTTCGCCGAATTTTTTTGTTTTTTTACAATACATGAATGTCCATTGTGTTCTGCGTCCTGATTGGCTGAGGGACTGTAGACCATTGTCCATCAGTCTCCTCCGTGTCTCCTGTACAGTACAGAATGTGTCAGACAAATTTACATAAATGTCCGATCGCAGTGTGACTCTGAAGTGCTGTATGTTTGAAAGTTTTCTCCCCGACAAAACCCACAATATCGATGAAACATTCTGCACCGAGAAATTTCAGAAAAACTTTGGTCTTAAAAGTGTTTCTGTGCACAGAGAGGCGCCTCTGTGGATACGACTGGAGCAGAGGAAGATAAAATATAGGAAGGTTTGAACTTTGAGAGAGTTTAAACAAGAGAGAAATGTGAGAAAATGTTAATGCCTGTGTGAGAAAAGTGTATAAAGTGTGTGGTGAGGGGTTTTCCAGCCTTAAAACATATAGAGTAATTGTAAAAAATAAAGCTACTTCACGAATTTTGCCTATTGTGGGTTATTTTTTAACGTCACCCGTACAATAAACGAGGGACCACTGTATATATTTTTCTTTATCAATTCATATTCAAATCAACATCTACTTTTGATGCAAGTTTTAATATCCCTTTCTATCTTGGTATAGCAGCACTGTTTCAAACTCCGAAAAACAATTTTACAAAGACGGTAACATCTTCTACCATTGAAGATGCACTATATACTGACCTAACAAACAGGTACACTTAATAATTTGTCCACGTCCTGGATCAGGTCTGGGACGGCCCCCTTCTCTCTCTCAGACGTTTGGTAATTTTATATCCCATCGCTTTATGAGGTGTGGCGAAACCAATAGGCCCGCGGATCCTCTCTGGTAACCCGGGCGACCACATAAGTGCAATTAAACAGTACATTAAAAGCCGCTCTTTACGGCCATATCGCACTTGTCACTGATCCATTAGTAGTTGTATCTGCCAAGCGATGGGAACACTAATTGCAAGATTAATTCCAGGCCTTGATTGATGCGACAGCCAAATTTACGACTCGTGCTTGTGTGAGTGTGTGTATGAACGGTTGTCATAGAAATAAAAAAAAAAATACATATGGTTGACAATTTTAGCAGATTAATGGGTTGTTTTTTTGGAAGTTTTGACGATGATGGTGTTTTTAACCACTGGAATGTGTTTGGAGAAGTAAGATTGATGTTGTTTTGCAGTTTTTGTTTTGTGCGTAGCGTGAAGGTTAGAGATTGTGCTGAAACTTTTTGAAATCTTCTGGCAAGTCATTTTATTTATTTGGTTGAGACAGTATAGTCGAACTGATGGACTGCAATTGGAAAGTCCAGGAATTCCAATACAAAAGCTCTTCAAAAATTCTCTCATTGTTCATTTGTTTCCAGTAATCCAAATGCTGAACACTTGAAACTGGAGTACGACGGAAGGAGGAACGATGTATTTGAAACTGTCTAACTCATCTGTAGCTCTCAGACTCCCTTTTGCAGACTTAATACCCACATACATTCATTTTCCGAGTGCATTCATGGCTTCAGAACAGCAGAAGTGAAAGTGGGGTGGTCCGCCCAAGTGCAGCCATCAGAACGCTGCTTTTGGTGCCCACTCCTAGTTTTAGGAGAAATAAAAATACTATATTATTGGCTGCAGACAGGGCGCAGCAGTCTCATTTTTTCATAAAGAACAGCCTTTACAATATATTCTTTCAACAAAAATATTAATATTGCTCCGTGCTAAACTGTCTGATGTATGATCTGGCTGTTGTTTCCACATAGTTCACATTGGACCCCTGCCCGCTAAAATATAAAACAGTGTATTTTGAAAATGTATTAAAATTAGATTAGAAGTGAGTTTTATTTTATATCACTTCATGAAAATAAAAAGATATATAAGTTTGACCATTTTTACAGATTAATGGGTTGTTTTTGGGTTTTTTTTTTTTGAAGTTTTGGCGATGTTGGGCTCGAGCGAAGTCCGAGATTCGTGTTTTTTAACCTCTCGGATCGAATGTGTTTGGAGAAGTAAGATTGATGTTGTTTTGCAGGTTTTGTTTTATGTGTAGCGTGCAGGTTGGAGATTTTGGTGAAACTTTTTGAAATCTTCTTGACACTTGGTTTACCTTAGTGCAGGTAAACAATTGCAGGTAAAAAATTATTTTAAAAATGTATTAAAATTAGATTAGAAGTGAGTTTTATTTTATATCCCATCACTTGATGAAAATAAAAAGATATATAAGTTTGACCATTTTTACAGATGAATGGGTTGGGTTTTTTTGGAAGTTTTGACGATGTTGGGCTCGAGCGAAGTCCGCGATTCGTGTTTTTTAACCTCTCGAATCGAATGTGTTTGAAGAAGTAAGATTGATGTTGTTTTGCAGTTTTTGTTTTGAGCCAAACTTTTTGAAATGTGGTGAAACTTTCTTGAAATCTTCTTGACACTTAGTTTACCTTAGTGTGGGTAAACTAAAATATAAAAAAAAAATTATATATATTTCAAAAAATTGATTAAAAAGTGAGTTTTTCTTTTTCTTTCTGTTTTTGTCTTGATTTTCTGCATGAGAATCTATCATTTTCCAATACTCCAGCCAGTATCCCGATAGATTTTGTTAACTATCTACCAGTCAATAAGCTGTATACAGTTTTTACCCAAGAAAAAGAAAACAAAATGTAGGTATCACATCTTTAAAATCCTGTGAACTCAAAAGCCGCACCCCCGATAGTGTATTTAAGATCCAATAAAAAACAAAATACAGCTTTATACGTGTCCCATCATTTTCCCGTAAGACAAACTGTTTTCACTGATGAGGTAATACCATTAACTCATACGGGGCCATCTTCGGTGTTAACGCTACCAATCGTCTCTGAGATGAATTTTTCCTCCTTATTTTCAGCAGAACTACTTTTGTACTTTATTTACGCGCATTACACAAGGTTACCCGGGCCAATATCTTACATTACGGTTAAAACCTGGCAACCGGCCCCTCCGCATGAATCACTCCGCGCTGTTGTAGCTGATGATATAGGCCTATGCGCGAGGTTTTCTTTGCCAATTTTTGCACTTTTACAATAATGACCTCAATGATAAAACTTCCCAACATGGCAACCCCTAATATAAAGTGCATCTCATCAGCAGATTGCCAGATTAGATTGGATTGGTTGTTACAAATCTATGTGAATTGGTTGCATTAAGATGATGGTGTAACATTGAAAAGGGTGAAGAAATTACTAAAGACTTGGAAAGAAGTGGATGACAAGTAGAATTTTGAGTAAAAATGCAGATTTTTTGACAAGGTTTGTGGATAATAATGTAATTTTTCCGCAGTATTCATACAAAAATTGGTTAAAAAGTTGAGTGTCATCTCTGCAAATGAACGAAGGTGAAATACTTTTGGTCTATAGCTGCAAAAAGTAGTGACATTTTTCAGTCATGGTGAAGTAGACATGGAACTGAAAGTCCTATTTTCCAAAAAAGTAAAAATTATAGTATTGAAATCTAATCAAAACAGTAAAGAATTTCAGGATTAATTAAATATTCTTTTCAACACCAAGCATTTTTCATAAGGTTAAAGTGAATAACTGGAAGGAAAAAGAAAGTTAATTTGTACAGCACAGTTCGTAGATGTAAATCAAAGTGCTTTGCAGAATAAAAATGACGTTAAAACCACAATACAAACTAATCAAAACATAAATAATCATCATAAAATTAACATTAAAAGTGCAGAATAAACCTTTCAGTCATATGCACAGCTAAACAGAACCGTTTTGAGCCTGGATTTAAACATTGTCAAAGTAGAGGCCTGTCCCCCATGTTTAGTCCTGACTCTGGGACCAGCAGGAGGCCGGTCCCTGAAGTCCTCAGAGTGTGAGATGGTTCATATAGAAGTAACATGTTGGAGGTATATTTTGGTGCAAGGCCATGAAAATACAGTACAACACAGGAAATACAGAAGTTTATTTCATTTTGACTGAGCGAAAGTATAAGGACTTTGAAACAAAGAGGTGCACTTCCTGGAAAAGGTGGGAGTGTTTTGAGTTTTTGAGAAGGTGATGGGTTGAAAAGGATTATTTAAACAAGTGTGAACAAAGCAAAACACAACTCCAGTTATGTGTTTGATATCGCCCCCATAAAAATGTCTTCTTAGCATAATACGGGTTCTTGGGGCGAAATACTACAGGTAATACTTAATTGTTTGTTTTTTTTCAGTTCACTCTCTCAGCATTTAAACTTTCATCTGAGAACAATGTTTCCTAATTCTGCCTCTATTTTTCAGATATAAATGTCTCAAATGTGTGCAATTTTGGCATTTTCTTTACAGATAAAATGCCCTATTTGTATGTGAAAATGTGACATGATCTATGCAAACAACAGAATATCTTTATAGTTAGATCTAAAAAAAAAAAAAATGTTCCCTCCTTTTCACCTGCAGTGTCTCACCTTCATAGATTTAGTGAATTATGGACTTCAACTAACAATGTTTAGGATTGGGTATCAAAACTGGTTCTTGTAACATAAAACTGTCCCTTTCCACGTCATCAAATTGTAAACCATGTCAACATCTTCTGGGGCAAAGTGCATGCTAAAAATAAAGTCAAACTGCGGAACTTCTTGTGAAAAACCGAGTGGTGTTTTGGCAACCTGTTCTCCCCCGGCTGCTTTGTGATGGAGCTCGGAGGAGTTTGACAGCAGAGGATGCATCCAGGAGGTCATTCAGCCTTTTTAGGAAATGTCTCACAAATGACAGGCCATTGTGATGTGCCCAAGATGCCAATATGTTTCCATGGCAACAGAAATCTCTCCATGTTCTCCCCTACAAGAGCACTGGTGTTTTGAGGACACTTTATCAAAATGGCCTTCTCGAGAGCTTGGTAGAAGTCATACTTACAAAGCTTTTTGGTGTTTGACAGAGATGAGGAGGGTGATAAATGTGTATGCAAGGTGAAGGTGGTGTTATAAAATGATTTTTCGCATGTATTTGAGCTAAATGTGTCTTGCCCCGGTATAGATGTATTGTATAACGAGCACTTGAGATCAAAATAAGTCCGCTATGTGCTGTGCTAGGATGCTCAGAATGCAGAAGGTAAATGAGGAATAATTTTAAACCACTGCCAAATGTTTAAAATGAACGAGTTTGTCTGTTTTTTTCATGTTTTAAGACGTGCGAGAGCGTATACTAGGGATGTTTGGTGTCCTAGCTACAAAGCAAATAATATTTTTTGTTGCTGTGTGTATTTATTATTAACCCAAAGATGCAGTCAAATCTTCCAGCTAGGTACTCTTGACTAAGATCCTGGCTCGATATGATGAGATGGCTCCCACTGCCAATAACAAGTTTAATGCTGTTCTTTTAATCCCATTACTCTTGACCCATTCTTCAATGTCAAAATAGGATCACCTTGTTGTGGTGTGAGGTAGTACTGCAGCTAGAAAGGGTACCTAGCTCGAGGATTAGCCTACATGGCATGTTTTAGGTTGAGAGCATGGTAGCGCAAGATGTGCTTTAATGGAAACTGCTGGGGCAACCTGTCTGACTACAGTTCAGAGCCTAGAGGGGACACCTAAAACTGGGCAGTACCTGGAGGACTAAAGAAGAGAGTGATGAGGAGGAGGGGCGGGGACTGGAGGTATAAGCAACGCTGTGATTGGTCCATCCATCCAATTTCCTCCGCTTATCCGGGGCTGTGTCGTGTCCACAGTCTAACAAGGGACTCCCAAATTTCCCTCACCCCAGATACTTCCTTCAGCTCCTCTAGTGGAACCCCAAGACGTTCCCAAGCCAGTGTGATTGGTCTAACAGGTATCCACACTTCGAAATCCAACCCTGCTGATACGTTATTTTAAACCGAAACGCCTCATCTGTAATTAAGTCTGTCCTGTGTGATGTCACATAGTACTTGAAATCATAGTGGCCACTGGAGGTAGATTTTCACTTTTTGATGTTTTTTCCAATAAATTTACCTAATTTGCACTAAAATTGTCCCAAATAGGATTAGGAACAGTAGATAATGTTGTTAAAACACCATGTTGCCAAAAATCGATTTAGTGTTTAGTTCCACTTCAAGATACAGGATATTGTTTATGAGGATGGAAGAAACCCATCCAGACAAAAGGAAAACTTTTTACAGACAGGCCCTACTTTGTCCAAGAATCAAATCTGTAACCTTACTGTTATGAGGCAAGAATGCTAGAAACCATGCTGGCAGGTTGATGAGGAATACCAAATGACCCATTCTCACTGTGATGCAAGAAAGAAAAAAGTCCTTCATAAATTTAAATTCATAAGTTGAAACTGAAGTCACTCTCTCTCCCCTGCATCTCCCCTTTTCATCACCCACACCTTCTGTTCTCTGACATCTCCGGAGCCCTCCTTGCATTTTTAATCCTCCTCTTATACAGGGCATCAGGATCAAAGTACGAGGTTCAAACTAGTCTGCAATTAAAGTGCATATGAGAAGTTATATTTAAGATTTTACTAAAAAATCTTGCCTAGTTTTTTTATTCCATTTTTTATATTTTGGTGCAGTTTATAATTTTACTTCCTGGTTGGACATGGGCAGTAGATGTGACATACATAGAGGTAAGTCCAGTTCTGTTACCTAGCAACCATAATAACCAACTAAAAAGCACAATAGTTATGATTAAACTAATAGAAATAAATGACAAAACCTTTATTTTGTTACATGACGGTATAAACCAAGCATGCGCAAACTGTGGCCCGGGGGCCAAATGCAGCCCTCAGACCAATATTTCTTGGCCCTAAAGCTTCCAGGTGAATTGGCTCATATCACCTTAAACAGTACTTTTTACTGTATATTTCTGAAAATACTTAAACAAGCTTATATCAAATATTTAATGTGTCCCACTGAGGATGTAAGCTTGAATAAAGGTCTAGTGGTTCAGTCTAAGTTGTAATAATAATGCAGATTTGAAGTATTCACTGTATTCATGACCAGTCTATGGCCCTCAATCGGCCCTCAGCTTTTATTTATTTATTTATTTATTTCAGGGACAGTGCATATTAATCGACATTTCTGTAAATACGCCAGAATTAGCTGTGTCTGTGTTTTTATTTGTGGGCCTTAGTGACAAAAGTTTGGACACCTCTGGTATAAGTTGCTATCAAAGAACTCGCTACTTACTATATTTTTGTACTTTACCTCTAAACTTTTCTTCCACAAACAGAATTAAAACTATGATAAATATTCCCTGCAGGTACTAGTGCACCAAGCCAAGTCATAATCAGAAAAACACAAAAACCCGGGATATGCACTTTAACGCCAGTATTTCCGCACGTGCCTGAAAACAATGCTAGCCCGGTTAGCGCTAGCACCACCACACCACCGCACCACCTGTTCTCGTTTAGCACTTTTGAAGCAGCTGTTGCCGTAATTATGCTAGCTGTCAGTGCGGACAAAATGCTAGCTAGTGCATCAGTGCATTGTGCTATACGCCGATAAACAAGGTAGTTAAAGGCCCACTTATGGAGACATGTGGAGCGCGTTTTCAGAACATATAATGGGCTCAAGTGTGGTGTGCGGTCGGACAAAGCACTTTTTATCCAACATTAGAGCCAAATGAGAGGCATCTGCTTCCTGTTGTGTGCGTGTGGGGTTTAGAGACAATGGCGTACCTCGCTTTTCTTTTTGATTACATAAAATAGCCTGTTGTGCTTGAATGTAAACACACTCGTACCCAGACTGAATCCGAGGTGCATATTGATAAGTTGTGTTCGGCAGATGCCATGTTTCTCTATAGAACAGGAGTATTCAATGATACTTTTCCAGTGGGTATTTTTTGGAAGGTTATGGCATCTGAGTTGGAAGATAGGACATTTCAAATTTAAGGTTACACTTCAAATGGGTTTTGATTGCTAACACGTAACGGAATTAGATCGCCATGTTACCTTTTATTATCTCAAAAATGCTATATTCTATATTCGGCGGAATGTATTTTAAATTTCCCCCCTGCTAATAAAACCACTCCACATTGCGCCAGATTTGTGAAGTTGTAGTGTATTGTTTTGTATCACGCTTTTGTATATTTATGAAAAATGGCTGTGCTGGAGTGTGGGTGTCTTGGGCTGAGCCTTGTACAGGATCGTACCACTAACCGGGAGGAGGGTTCGAATATTGCCTGGAAGAAATGGCATGGATGACATATAAAACCATTTTATTGTCCAGTGCAGTAGGAACATTTGTCCTGTATTTGACCCATCCCTCAATGTCACTGGGACAACCTGTCAGGAGCAGTTGGCGATGTTGTTCCATGCCCAGGGACCCTTCTCCAAATCTTGGTCAGGACTACCTTACCTGCAAGAGTTTACCTTTTGTATTCGGTTGATGGGGGAAACCTGAGTAAACCTGGAACACACACACATAATGTTCCAACATGACATGAGGGCACATTATTGCAGGACATATCACTGGCCTTAGATTCTCTCATGAAGTCGACTTGGTGCTGCTAATAATCTAAATGAGCGTTCCCATTAGAGGCTCTGTGAGTGTGACAGAGCCAGTCTGTCACCACTCAGGCGTGTGCTGCTCAAATAGCTCAGAGAAGAACACACTTTACACAAGATTTAGGTACTTTCAGTGTCTATGGCCTAGTAAATGAAGGATACGAATGTTCACAACAATATACTTCAGGTAGTGGAAGTAGAAGTGATAGTTGTAATATTGGTATTTGTAGTACTCTTACCAATGTAGCATGATAGTGTATCATTATCAATACCATTATATCACTTTCTCCTGGATCTATAAAAGACATTTATACCACCATATTAAAATAATGAATACAACTACAACTCTTCCACGGTGGTTAGCTCACTTAACCACTTCACAGTAAAGAATGTCTCTGGTTTGATTCCTGCTCCAAGAAGGAATTAGTAACTTTTTCCCTGTTGCAGATGCAGCTAAAAAATCTGTTCAAACTTACCAGTTCCTTGTATTTTGTATTTTGTATGCTTTTTACTTTTACTTAAGTACAATTTTGGCAGCAGTACATATACAGGATGGCCCAGACGCTTTAAAATCTTCAATAGCTCCTATAATTCTTAAGTTACACTCACAAATTTTAGCAGTAGGTAAACTAACCTGAACTGAACCTTTATAAGAACTTACACTTGAACTTATCAACTTATATACGGTTATAATTTTTAAAAATAATGTACACTAAGTGTCACCACTTTCACACTAAATAGGGAAACACACTTTGCATAACATTTGAAAGCATTTTTTATGGCTCTTAAAATCCTCGTTTTTTAAGTGTCCATTTATTGTCTGAGGTTTTTTGCAAACCTGAATAACCCCACCAACACATTTGGATAACAGGTTGTGGAGATCACATTCTGCCCCCTGCCTGTGAAAAACACTTATTATTCCTCGATATTACGTTTTACGTTTTTTCCATCTCTGAGGTTTAATTCACAAACACCTTTTCTTTAAGATAGCCCCAAAGAAAAAAGTACTGGACTAGTCAGGTGAGGGTTCGATCACATACTGTCCCCTGCATTTTTTTCTAAAAGCTCAACTGTGGCTTGAGGCATTCTGGTGATTAAAATGTCGACGGCAACACGCTGGTTTCTGAAAAGCTCAAAGTACACTGTACAAGTGACTTTTGTATTTGTAATTGAGTAGATTTTTTCCCATGTAACACACTTTTTTGTACACATTTTCAGTGCACTTTCCACCACTGGTTTAGTACCATTTTAGTCCCATTTTGAGTCATTTCATGGGGCGAGTGTGGTAGTGCTCGTCCACTGATGGTTGGCGGTTCGAATCCTGGACTCGACATAAACATCATTGGTTGAGCAGTCAGATCCACTAACCCACAGGTTGGCGGTGCGATTCCAGCTCTCACAGGCAAATGCTGTTGTTGTGTCCTTGGGCAAGACACACCTCGCCCCCAGTGTCTGTGTACACTGGTGTATGAATGTGAATGGGAAAATGGTTCCTTGGAGGTGGAAAAGTTCTATAGAAAAATGTGACCAATACCATTTTATTTACTTATTATGTGTCATTTGGGTCCAGTCTTTTGTTCAGTTGTTCTTAAATCTCCTTGGTTGTTTTTATGGAGAACAGAAATATTTCTAAAAATCCCATCTTTTCTTTTGAAAGGGAAAATGGCTGGTAGAGTAAATGTGTGTTACAATACTTATCACTGCTGCACCACTTTTGCAATTACACCCATGGCTGATCTCTTTGAGGGGGCCTTTTTAAATTCATTTCCATTGACCTTTATGTCACCAAATTGGGCCAGAGGAGAGGAAAAAAAGAAAAAACTTTGCCTGGTGGTGTTAATTGTTTTAGGCAGCCATGTGCGGCGAAGTAAGCCTCATGTGAATAAGGGGTAATTGTGGTTCATTAGCATATCGTTTGCATCTTACTTTTTTCAATGCTAATTTTATTTTTTGACATTCAAAGTTTAAAGCATCTCAGGCCGGATTGTAATTTAGTCTTGTCAAGATAAATACTCCGTGGGTCATGCATTGTGTTGTAAAAAGGTGTTAAATAGGAAAGAAAGGAAGAATTCATTTTACATAGAATTTTCTCAGGTAATAACTAATACAGAGGTCATCTCTTTTCATTCAATCAGGAACGCTGTTACTAAGAATCATGGGAAACCAACTGCCTGACGGTATCCCAGTCTGTGCCTGAATGTCCACTATTCCCTACTTAGGAAACTGTTTAGGGGTCACGTCATTTTTAGTGGTTTCCAAATGTCTAGTTGGTGAAACAGTAGTGCACTCAAAATTTCCCACAATGCACCTTGAAAACCAGTGGTCACTAGACTGGTCAATATAGACCACAATGCATTGCCGAAGTTGGAAAAATAGCACTGGACAGCGACAGGTTTTTAACTAAACACAACATAACTGAATGAAAACAGAGAGAAGTGCTGTTTTATCCCACTGTTGATTCCTAATCATAGTTAAAACACTTTTAAATAAATTGTTTCTGCGTTAAGTTGCTAGCATTACCCATTTACCTTAGCTTGAGTTGTTAAAAGAGTAATAATTTCCACATCTCAGACAAAAAGTTGTTGAATCCAGCCTGATGACGAGAAATGAGATCTGGCTTGACAAAAACGTGTATGGTTATTATTAGTACATAAATACTGTTGTTTATGCCAGAAATCAAGTTTTATCAGAGTTTATCAGACATTTTTCAGAGTCATGAGTGTCTGAATCGAGCTGTGAATGAGTACATTATATAGACTGCTAAAGAGGGCGGAGCTAAGTATTAAATGAGGGATTACTGGACATTCAGACACAGCCCCAGACACTTGATTTGAGTTCGAGCGATTTGAGTTTTTATCAATTAAAAATGGCTATGTTGCATTTTCCAACTGTGTATGACCCAAAGTCTGGTTTTATTGTATAATTGTAAGTGAGTAAAGCAGTGCGCGGGATAAGTGGTAGGTGAAAATAAGATTTTTTTTTTGTTTTTTTTTTTGAGTACTTAAGACTCAAATGCAGGATAATATGGGATTAGTCAAATTTGCATGAATCAACCCCAATATGGTCCCAATGGTCACGTTTTTATATAGTGCTTTTCTACTTTCAAGGCGCTCAAAGCACTTTACATCAAGAAAACACTCACCTATTCGCACACACATTCATACACTAGAGTACAAAGACACTGGAGGCAAGGTAGGTCAATTGTCTTGCCCAAGGACACAACGACAACACACATAATTGGTTGAGCTGTTGAGCAAATACAACTCTGAGTGAGCTAATGATTAAGGAACACTATTATATCCTAGTTAAAAGCTTATAAAAGTAAATTTCACACAATAAATTCCCTTTAATGTGCATGTCTAATTAATAAATAATAGATTAACAAATTAACAAATGTGACTGCTGTCTGAGGTAGGATAACACACGTGCTGGTCAAGTGTGTAGTAATTAATATCAAGGTAAATGCTTATAGCACAAAATAAAAAAAAAATAATAAAAAAAGTTATGTATGTGTTTGTCCCCACTCTATGACAATGACAATATTCTATAAATTAAATTAAATTAAATATGTGTCTGGAGAAACGCTATAAAAGCCATATGCATTATTATTATTATTATCACATTACTTTATTGTTTGAACTCAGCTCAAGAATTCAAAATGGCTGCTTGGTCTGCACATAACCTCTTCTCTGAAATGTCACGCCGATTGTGTTACATTTTTACTATAAGACATGCTACAAGACTCATTTCAAAAGTTGCGTCAAAGGATTACAGTTTCCAAGTCAAACTTTCACTCACTATTCACTATTGATCCTGGCCCTGGTAACCTCTGCACTATTTTTACATCATCCCCCCTCACTTGTTAGTTCTTTTATGAGCGCAAAGTTGAAATCGAGAGGAGAGGACGAAAAGACGGGACTGACAGGGACATGGGAAAGAAGCGAGAGATAGAGGGGAAAGAGTAAGAAGAGGAGCGAGAAAAGAGAAAGACAGGGGGAACTGGTGAGGCACAGAGAGATGAGGAGTGAGAAGGATACTTCGATATTATAGTACAAGTTTTGGTCACTCTTCCCACTGTGAGTAATTCTGCAAGTACCAAAAGCTTTATGTCGACAATATGAAATGATTTGAACGTCTGTGTTTCTTGCAGCTTCAGATATGATTTAGTTTGTCTCTAATTTTTGTGTCGATCCTTTGAAAACACAATATTTTTACTTTTTTTAAAATGTGTAGAACAGAACCAGCTCATTTTAACTCTGGAAAACCCTTTATTCCCTAATTTTGGATCAGGGTCAAATTTGACCCATTGGGCTGGCTAATTTATCCAAAAAGAATATAATACATACATAATTCTAGATATCTCTCTGCAAGCTATTACTAAAAAGATTAACAAAAAACCCCACACAATTTTACCAACTGCTGGTTTTGCCACTGTGGCTCATTTTAGTTCATCCACTAGGTGTTTCTATGCAGGGGCCAGAAGTGGCACTCTGGGCTTTTGAAGTTAAATTTGACTTTTTTTTTAGTTTGTTTGTTCATTTTGGGTAGCAGCAATTAACTGTGGCCAAATTTGACCCCGTGGGTTCTCCAGGGTTAAACAGTTTGCAGTGGTCCAAAGTTATTCCTCACTTACTTACGCATTCAGAGCATCCTAAGTATTCACCATGATGAGTTTATATGTACTTTTCACAACTTTCAGAGGTGGGCTTCACGCTAAAGCAAACAGCAACTATTATGCTAATGGCAACTTCCTGATGATCAAACAATAAAACGCTTCATTTTGACCTCAAGAGCTGCTACAATATATGTTTGCGTAAATACATGAGGGGAAAAAATTGATACAGGTTCCTTAAGTTCCCCAAATACTTACTAATACAAATACTTTACTCTTGGACCACTTCTTTGTACTTCTACTTGAGTAATATTCTTTTGAAGTGATGTCTTGCTTGTGTACAGTTTAGTGCTAGTCTACGTCTCCGTTGAAGCTGTAACGACAACTCCTCCTTGGCTCACGGCGCTTGCTCCTGTCTGATGAAAATGCTACAGCGTTCCCTCATTTTCCATGTTCTATTCCCGGAACAAACACAGGGGCTGAGTGGGTGCTTACGCTGCCATCATTTTGAGAAAGAAAGACAACCACTTAACCCAGGCCTAAACTCATCTTTCTATTCAGAGCGTAACTATCGCCTGGTGCATAAAAGCGTATTCAAGGACATAGTATTTTAGTTTGATGAGGTATTAGAGATAGCGGGGCGCCCTGACCTCTCCCATCGACCAATCACATGCAAGCGCTGGGTTGGAGTGCTCCGGAAATCAAGCTATCGACATTTTGACCCCATTGAAGGTTATGAAGACAAAGTTTTAATTTTCAAACTTAGGAGAACTTTGGAGATGGAGAGATTGCATTTATTGAGTGCTCTTTGTTTGACTGTTGGTACCTGATAAAATATATTGTATAAGCAGCTCTGGAGGTTAAATAAATCAGCTGCATTCTGTCCGCATAGAACTGTTCGACAATCAGGAAGTGTGCTGTTCTCATGCTAGTTGTTATTAGCAATACCGTGATGATAAAACTTCGCACTGGTATCTGACAGTTGTGAAAAGTGCTGATAAACTCATCACTTTGGATGAGTTTAATGACACATTATGAAACATTCTAGGCAAAGCTACAGCATAACTTCCCCAAGAGAGACAAGCAGGCAGTGTATGGTCCACCAAAAAAGTTACACAGTGCAGCTTTAACGTTATTCCATTGTTTTAGATGCAAAAGCGCACAACTTTTTAAAAAAAATCTAATCGCCATTATACATCTTATGCTACTTATCCACTATATTTTGTGCTTTACTTATAACAAAGTACAATCCTACAATGTTGTTTAACTTCTATTATATATTAAAATTAAAATTAAAATTAAGAATTCATCAGTGACTTTTTAACTTTACCTTTTTTTTTTTTTTTTTTTTAGTTAAAGTTTGAAGTTTTTCATTTTGGTTTGTTTTACTGCACTCCATGGAGAATGTTCTGAATTATGGTTTCACTTTTTATTTCCATGGAATAATGCAGGTGACATGCCATCTCCAAAAAGTTACACACTGTACCTTTAAATGATGCATTTAATATTTTGAATATATAACATTTTGATACTTATGGTAACTGTGTTCATTACACGTTATAAATAGTATTCAGTTACATTTACTTAAGTAACTTTTTTTTTTAAGTGTACTTTTCAGACTACTTCTCTAGCAGCATACTTTTACTACTAATTGAGTAATGTACTTATTGACGTAACAATACTCTTACTTGAGTAAAAGTTGTGGTTCCTCTTCCCACTGTGAGTAAGTCTACAAGTGACACAAATTTTATGCTGACAATATTACAAGAGCTGACCATTTGTGTTTCTTGCTCTATTCGAACCCTCGTTACGGTTAGCGCTAAGATTCTGTCCAATGCTCCGCCCACAAGCCTCCGTCACCCACGCTCCCACACGACAAGTCGCCATAAATACACAAAAACGTGATGTACACAGCAACTTGACAAACCCAATGCGACGTGCAGTAGTTTCATTAAGATGCCGATTGTGTAGTGATGGGGGTGTGACTTAGCACAGAGAGCAAAGGGAGGAGAGACTCTTAGAGCATCAGAAATGAAAGCAAAACTTGTCAATGCACATTCAGCAAATATAACATTTTCAAAACTGTAAGAGGTAACATGGTGATTTAAATATGTTATGTGTTAGCAGTTATAGAAGCGTAATACCCCGACTTTAATGAATAATGAACAAATGCTGTAGTCCTTGTTCTATTCTAGGCCAAATGTCAACTTTTCCGAACTTTCTTTCAGCCCGATCTTTTTGAGGGAGATGTTAAAGACTGTTATTTGAGCCCTGAAATGCACACTCGGATTGTTTGTTGATGCGTTTTTTTTTTTCTTTTCTACATTCTGCTGCCGTGTCAAAGGCTGCTTTTTCTGAACAAAAGGTGGTAGTTTTTGGGAACGTAAGCGGAAATGTGCAGTGATTATATGGAATCTTGAGTTTTTTCAAGGTGCAATGGCAGACGGAGAGCATTCTGACATGACGGGGGGATTGTGAGAGCAGGGATGGAGGGATGAAGGGGAGGAGGAGAGATAGGACAAAGGGGAGGAGGAGAGAGGTGGAGGGTGAAAGAAGCAGAGAGAGAGAGACAAAGATGGACAAAGAAAGGGAAGGGGAGACAGAGGAAGAAAGGGAGAGAGAGAGAAGAGATGGAAAGAAGGGAGGAGGGAAGAGATAGATAGAGAGAGAGAAAGAAGAGAGCAGATAGAAAGGGAGACAGAAAAAAATGAAGGTAGGGGAAAGAGATGGGCAGTGAGAGAGAGAAGTAGAAAAAGATTGAAAAAGGAGTGAGAGAGAGCCAAGAGTGAGTAGAAACAGAAAGAATGAGAAGGGAGGAGAGAGGGAGAGAGAGAAAGACAGGAGTGAAATTACGTGGAGCGAGAGGAAATAAGGGGAGATAGGGGAAGTCATTGAGAGACGGAGAGAGAACAGGAGGAAACGAATTTGGGGAGGGAGGTAGAATGAAGGAGAGGGGAGACAGAAAGAGAGAGAAACTGCAGAAGGCAGAACGATAGATCAGCGGAATAGACGGACAAAAAGAGGCAGAGAGAGAGAAGAGCAATGAGAAAGAGAGACAGAATAAAGGAGAGAGAGAAAGAGGAGAGAACAGTGTGCGAAGAGAACAAGGTAGGAGAGATTGACAGAAAGGTAGATGGAGAGAGAACGAGAAGAAAAAGAGATGGGGTTATAGAGAGGGCTGTGTCTGGAGAATTGGGGGCTCCTAGTCTCCGTCAGGTGGTGAGGTGCTGAGAAGAGAGTGCACCTGAACGCACCGCTGCCTCCTCTCACTGCTCAGCCCATCCAGGTCCATCCTCCTTCTCCAGTTTTCATTTTACCCAGGCACCTGTGAAGGGCACACAGCTGGGCCACCGTATGTGCAAAATTCAAATTTGACTTTTGTTTTTTAAAAATATTTCATTGTTGTTGTAGAGAAGAGCATATTCGTTTGCGAGTCTGATTCCTAGAACATACGGGGCCTTTCTGTATGTTTTTCCCTCCATCGGGGGAATTGTTACTGCAGTGCCATCAGCCTTAGAGGGGTTTTGCATGTATGTCTATGGCGGAATGTTCGGCAGTTACCATGGTGACACAATGCAAACATTAGCGTACACTCTCAATTAAGTTTTTAGATTGTCTGGAAACTCAAGAAAAGATACAAAATGGATTTAACAGCATGTTTTCAGGAGCAGGGGATCCATGGCAGCGTTCACGGTCCTGTTTAGGTGTTTGACTAACTGAAAAACTGTTGGCTAATGCTAGCTAGCTTGTGACTGTTATTTGAGATTGCGTAACAGTGCAAAATCAGCTCACCTATTCTTTATGGTCAGATTGTGGTAAAACAAGGCTGAGATTAAAGTCTAATTTGAGAAACAGAGCTTCAGACAGAGCAGTTCCTACAGTTAGCATCAAAACCCCAGGGAATGTTGATGACATCAGCTACAAAGCATCAATACTCCCAATACTCAATACAGCTTGGTTCTCCTGCTAGCGTTGGCAAACACGGCGCTAGCATACAAGCAGGATTAGTATCAAGGTGCGCAGTACAAAATTGTTGGATTACTGAAATCCAGATAACAAACTTCACTTCAGGGACCAAAAAGTGCTTTCCTCAATAAAAAATCCAATTAAAATGTCAAAAATTTGAGTATTTTTCTTCAGATTTCAATATCACAAATATCTGATTTTGTTTCTCGTCATATTTTTTTTTTTTTATCCCAAAATTGTAGTTTTCCTTCTAAATCAAGTAAACAACCACAGAACCTCTCAGCTATTTTCACCACACCATTAGCTAGCATCTCCCTCGCTACTTGATGCTAGCCGTAAACACATTTTTCCTTTTTGTTCTTTTACACATGCTAGTTCTCCAAAGACATGGGTAATTGGCAGAAAGGCGAGTGGAGTGGCTTCTTGATGGACTATTTTCTGGCTGAACAAACATGAAATAGACAACATCTTTTTTTTTTTTTTTTTTAGCATCCTACAGCTAAAGCTTTCATCCAAGATTGCACAGAGAAAGAAGGTTGGTAAAAACGTCAAAAAGGGTGCTACCGCTACTATTTGAACGTAAAATTGCTAGCTGGGTTTTTAAAAGTTTTTCTTCTTGTCGCCTCGCTGTGGACATGGAATTCAAGATGGTGGCACGGTATTAGCGATGCTTGGCTAGCTACTACGGACAATTTGACGCGGACAACACTGCATCCTTTCCTCTCATCTTCCCTGTTGTTATCTCGTCTTCTGTGACAGCTGTGAATTTTCTTGTCATTTGGAATGTTTTTTCCACAGATTTGTACTTTCTGCGGAAGGATACTTGACTTTGAGCAAAGTTTGGATCTGGGAAAAACTTTAGAGAGCAACTGATTTTGTGTGACGACAAGCAGCTAGCAACACTTTTGAAAATGTTTGATTTATTTCTATGCAATCCTGATGTTTAGCTTAAATGTAGACTTCCATGCTTTAGAATATGGATGGTAGTTTAATCCCTGCTACTGGCACTGCACATCGTTGTCCTTGGGCAAGACACCTCACCTAATGTGTATGTCTGTAAGTAAACAAAATAAGTTAGGGTTTTCTACATATTCAAATACTTTCATCCTTTTTCCAGGAGATGAATTGCAGCTTAATCCCAGAGTTACATGTTGTTATTGTGTCCTTGAGCAAGACACTTCACCTAACATGCACGTATATGCTGTATGGAGTTAGTTTAATGTTGCCGTGTGGTGGTTCATGTATTCACAGCTTGAGTGCTGTGTTTCTGTTTTCACCTACCCCCTATCTACGCCCACTTCACGTAGCCATTTTTCAAGTTGAAATTTTACTGTCAAAAATTAAGTTCTGAAGTTTCACACAGGAAGTCAATGAACCAATTGCTATTATTAAGTTGTGTCCAAACTATGGCCCGGGGGCCAAATGCGGCCCTCAGACCAGTTTTTATTGGCCCCCAGGCCTCCTGCTGAACCGGCCCAATTGATCATAAGCAGAACTTCTAACAGCAAATTAAACTGTTTCTGCCACTATAACATCAAACATCACATTGTGATACAGACCTAAAATGAATGGGTTTCAAGCCTAATTAATACACAGCGGCTCTGTCAAAGCTTTGTTTAAAGCCCCGCACTGTATTGATCACTGGTCTGTTGCCCTGCTGCTTTGAATATGTTTTAAGATGTGGTTTTGATTTAAAAAAAAAAAAAAAAAAGTTTTGGATCAACATTGTGGTTTACAAAGAAAACAAAAGTAAAATAAAATAATGAAGTAGGCTTGTTCCAGTTTAAAAGACCAAAACACCAGAACAAAATAAGGAGATAACTTCTGATCTTCTGTGGCTTTTCTTCAGAGTCCAAGTGACGATGACCTGGTAGCGTCTCCAGATGGCGCTCAGGAGTTCATGACGTTTGAGATTCCTCTGAATGACTCGGGTTCGGCCGGGCTCGGGGTCAGTGTGAAGGGCAACCGCTCCAAGGAGAACCACGCCGACCTGGGCATCTTCGTGAAGTCCATCATCAATGGAGGAGCCGCCAGCAAGGCAAGACAAAAACTGCATTTCTTTTGACTTGAAGTACCTGTTTACATTTCAAAAGGAGGATGTAGGTTTGGTATTTAAATCAAACTAACTCAACCCTGGCTTTCACAAGTCCTGACTGTGAATTTATGTTGGTGGATTTAACCAGCCTCAGTGAAGCAAGATCTCGTAGCTTTAGGTAATTGTTAGAGAAGATAGTAAACTAGTAAATGCACATCGATCGCAGTAATCCATTCCTGTTTTTATCTTTGCTGTTAGGATGGTCGTCTGCGCGTCAATGACCAGCTCATAGCCGTAAACGGGGAGTCGTTGCTGGGGATGACCAACCAGGAGGCCATGGAGGCTCTGAGGACCTCCATGTCAGTGGAGGGCAACAAGAGGGGCATGATCCAGCTGGTGGTGGCTCGCAGACTGGCCAGGTTCATGGAGGTAAGGGCCAAAAACACATATTACAAAATTATGTTATTATGTTATGTTATTAATTATATATTTAATGGCAGTATTGATTTTTTACTCTCCATGGGTTTCAGAATGGTGAGAAATTAGGACAGGTACCATAGCAAATACCAACTTAAAACAAAATATTGTATCTTTTGAATGGGAAAAAGTCCTCAAAGTGTTGCATGTAACAGGAAGCTCAAATCCATGAATGAGCCACTTTTTAGTTTTTCATCTTGTTTAAATTTTAAGTGTTACATAACTACTTTACTCACGTTACTTTCACCAGTTCTAAAAGTAATTTGTGCACTAAACTACTGCAGCTATTACCACTACCAATGCCAGTACTTCAAGACTTTTTATGCTACTACTTTTGTACTTTTGCAACCATAAAAATAATATTTTCAAAGCAAGTTTTCTGAAATTATTTTAACAGCTACTAGTACTATTACTGCTATTACTGCTACTACTACTATTACTACTACTACTACCTCTACTACTACTATTACGTTAACATATCAGCGCTAACTTATTACTTGTATCATCACTACTTAACTAGTACTGAGCACCGCTACTACCACAACGACAATTCTACAAATACTAATACGACTTTATTACTAATATGCTGCTGCCACTGCTAGATACTACAACTACTGCATATTCACTACATCGTCACCTCATCCTATCCCGTACACTATACCCACTCTTCTGTTATATTTCAAAGCCTCAGACAAAGTGAATAAGACCGATAGCTAAATTTCCACAGTGATAAATGACCATCACCCCGTCTTCTCCCTATTGGTTTAAATGGACCTTTATGAAGACCACACCACTATGTAAATCTAAGGAACACGGCTATTTCCCCATAGCGAGCCTCCTGATAGCATCTCACTGGCTTCATTCGCTCGATACACTATCTCCGCAGCACTCCAGCAGCTGTTGACTGACACGTCGCTAGCATAACATACCATAGGCAGATAAAGAATATATGAAGAATGCATTATAGAAAGGTGGGTATTTGTCAAAGAAGTAACAAAATTGAAGGGATATAATTCACTATGAAATGTCTGTTATGATATTGAGCCATAGGTCTGGACTTGGGCTTTGATAAATCACCCTTCAGTTTTTTCACATTAAAAAGAAAGTCGGTATAATCTGGGTTTTATAGGTGTTTTTTATCCTTTTTGTCTTGGCATTTTGAGTCAATGAGCCATCCCACTTTATTTATTTATTTATTTACTTATTTATTTATTTATTTATTTATTTACTTATTTATTTATTTATTTATTTACTTATTTATTTATGTATGTACTTATTTACTTATTTATTTATTTATTTACTTATTTATTTATTTATTTATGTATTTACTTATTTACTTATTTACTTATTTATTTATTTATTTATTTATTTATTTATTTATTTACTTATTACTTATTTATTTATTTATTTATTATTTACTTATTTATTTATATATATTGCGTATTTCTAATAGTAATGAGGGGTCCATCCAAATGATCAGTATTTTGATGCTGACAAGGTGTAAAGAAGTAGTGATTCTCATGTGAACATATCTACTTATACTGACACTGTGTAACATTCTGGAGGTCAAAAGTCACCGGCATGATTCCATGGAAATTGAAAGTTAAAAACATACTTTGAAACATTCTCCATGTTTTATACTTATATTTTACTGTGCAATATTAGAGCCAAAAGAACAACATTTGGAGCATGGAAACAACCACGTGTACGCTCTTCTCCAGGTCAAATAAGAGTCAGGTTTGTGGAGGTGCAAGCCCGCTCAGTAAGAACACATGTTTTTTAGTGTGATAAAAATGACCCAAATGAAAAAAAACAAAAAAAAACACAAACAATTACTTTATTTTTTTAGGCAATATTCTTTATAGTTGAGGAGTTTCAATGCATTTAATACGAAAGTCACTGGCACTAGTATTGGATTAATATTGCCATACTTATCATAGTATTTCATGGTATCAGATCCAAATAAATACTCACTGATACGAACCCATCACTAATTTCCAACCATCTGTGATACTAATTGACTAATATTTGATCATATTTAAATCAAATTATTTGGTGTTTAGGATGTAACATGGCTCTACTACAGTGTAATCAGCTAAAATCGTATAAGGCCCAAGCTTTCATGCCACTAGATCATCAACCTCATTTTTACAAGTGTGCTTTGTGAAAGAAGAAAAATAGTTTGAATGTAAATTGTAGTTGTAATCTTTAGCTCAGTTCAATGTAAGATCCCCTCTGACCACTATTTTATTGCGTATAATAACATAGTCACTATTGCCATCACATACTTCTTCATACCTTGCTTTTGTCCATTACTCATGTTCAAATGGAGGTTTGTGCATTTTAGTGTTTACCCACAAATTATAAGGTGGCTGGTTCAAGTTTCACCTGATTGTGTCCTGTTCTTGTGTCCCTGGGCAAGACACTTTAATAAGTCTGTGTTACCATGCAATCAAAATGTGTGTTGGGTTTACTATTTGCTATATATGTTTTATGTGTTAAAGCCCCATTCGATAACTTTTAACCAAAGTATGCTTTTTTTTTAAAGTTTCTGTTTCCATTGAATCATGCAGGTGTCAAAAAATTACTTAGTGTTGCTTTAATTGACCTGCTGTTTATTTACATTATGGCCCAACAGTGGTGCTCCCCTATAACCAGATGATTACCAGTTCAAATCTTGCCTTAGTGCATTGTGCAGTCTCTAACATCAATTCTCTCAACTTGTAAACTATTTTTTCCTCACTGATAAAAAACATTCCAATTTACGTTACTGAACACCAGTTGCTAAGAGACCGACACTCTGGATATATATTGAAAAACACATGTAATAGTTGTTGCTTTGTTGCCCACTTTGTACCAACGTTGTACCAAACAGCTTGCGGCCATTTTAATAAACTCCGCTCTGATAAGGCACGGTGGTAAATGAACTCTTTTAGGTCAATACGAAAAGTTTAAATGCATATTCCGCCTCCCTGGAGCTCCGACGCCTCCCCCTCCCTTCTCTCTACCCCGGTTCGGCTTGTTTGCTCTGGGTAGATATGTGTGCAGCGTGCCCTAGTTTGCCACTGTCACCGGGTCCGAATGGGATTGAGCACTGGAGGCCACCATTGAAATGAATCTGATCCATCATTGTCTGCAGGGGGGGGGAGAGGAGCTGAGCGTAGCCCCATAATGCATCAGCGAGAGGGAGGGGGAGGGCGCTGACTGGATCCAGGCCACCCCACTCGCCGCGGCTGCAAATTGCCTTGATCTCATCATTGGTTAGCCCCCCCGAGCTAACAGGCTATCAGCTGTGGTGGAGCCAGGGAACGCTGTGTTACCGCAGTGTCGGAGGTGGTCACAACTGTTCAAAGATAATGATGAGATACCGTTAAATATTCTAGTATAGCTCTTCGCTTTTTACAAGTACAAGTATACCTCTGAAAATATTGCAAGATTATAAGAAGCAAGAAGATTGTTTCTCCTAGAGCTGCAACAACAAAATGACGTCATTAAGAGTTGCTGAGGTTAAAGACCTGTACATACTCTGTGCTCTTGCAGTTATAAAAGGAACTGCAATCACAACTGAACCTGTGTTGCCAGTGCCATAACCTGCAGACAGAGGACACATACAAGTTTTTCTCATTCTCATTATATAGACAAGCCAAGCCTCGTGTGAAAGCTCAGAACCTCCAGAAGTCGCGCACTGAGCTGCACAGCCTACACTAGCACTGATTAATAATTGGCTGTAGGTGCTGCGATTTAGGTAGTGATGATTCAGATCAGAGACTCCTTTTAGGTTTAAACCAACTGGATTTCAGCATTGAAACTGGCAACCCAAATGAGAGACTCATGTAAGGCTCATTCTGCGTTCTGATTGGATAATACAGGTTATAAAAGTAGCTATTTCAAATGTGTTCACTCATTTAAACATCAAAACTGCTGACTTTATCACAACTACATTGCATACTACCATTGTGACACTTCACCCACCTTGCCTCTTCTAGTATACCGTCGTAATGACTGACAGGGGAACCAAAGAGACAGGACATACGGAAAAGTTTAACAATGTTTATTCACTGGTTTTAAATGTGCAAATGAAGGTAGATTGATCAGATAGTTGAGAGCGGGGTAGTTTACCGTGGTCCAGGAGTAGAGTGTGAGTAGCGGGGTCAGAGACGAGGTGAGCAGTACCGGTAGAGGTGAGCTGGATCAGAAGATGTGAGGATCGTACTGGTCGTGGAGAGCTGTGTCGGAGACAGAGGATCTGAGCAGGTCCAGGGAGCAGGATCTGACGAGGAGCAAAAATATCCAACTTAGAATGAGTACCAAATGCAAAAAAACAAGTTGTACCACTGTGGATACGCATTTAACCTACCCAGGTGTGCACGGGAGGAGCCCTAATCTCCGCCCAGCTCCAGGCTCCGACACAGAATGGAGGGGGGAAACGATGCAACAAAAGGCAGGACAGAACGGGATCATGACATATACGCTAACATGAAAAAGCAGTGGAGTTTTACCATCACAGTTACGCTAAGAACAACTAGCATGCTAACGCACACATCCTGATACACGAACAAGAAGAGGCGTGAATAATTGAAGGCGGGCAGTACATCGCTGACTTATTTTGACCTCAAGAGCGGCTCATACGATATATCCGCACTGGGGCCAGACACATTTTGCTCAAACATGGAAACGAAACGAACATATAGGGTCTTTAACTTGTACACTCATATTAACACCAATCATTCACATCAGTTACTCTCCCAAACATTAGGTCCATTCGCCCCTCGACAGCTTGCATATGAAAAAGCATCATTCTGCCCTAGATGGCTCAGATAGAATTGGTTACTGACAATTTGCTTGAAACATGATGATTGCATTGCTCCTTCACAGACTCCGCTCTCTCTCTCGCTTCATATTTGAGCCGCGCTAATTTAGCCACACATGTACTCAAGCAATTACATTTTTCAAAGCTATTCCAATTCTAATTTTCATTCAGTTCATTTTGTGAGTGCATAAGTTAGCCTGTCAGTCAGAAAGCCATTTTTCTTCCATGTTTTGTTGTTTATTTGCGCTGGTCTTGTTATAAAATGCGTTCTTCAAAGTAGCGTTTGATTTCACACTGGCATTTGTTGTTACGCCGCTGAAATATTAATGATACGAGAGGGATGCGTGAGAGCGAGCTGGAGTGGTTTTGTTTTTCTGTTTTAAAAGTTTGAAGAAACAACGCTGACTTACGGAAAAAAGTTATGTTTCGTAGTGCGCTAAGATGCTAACAGATACCAAAAGGATTTCTAATCATGTTTTATTATGAGTTATTTGTCTTAAAGTGGTGCTAAACACTAAGTCAACTTTTTTGGTTACTAAACTAGGGTGGTCAAAAGTATAGAAAAACAAGGTAAAAATGTGCAGCTTTATGGTCAAAACACAGTCAAAAACAAGTACTATGTGACATCACACAAGACTGTCCTGATTTACATACACCTGGCTGCAGGGGCGGAGTTTTAAGTGTGGATACCTGTAAGCTCTATTTGTAATGTGGCTGTGGGTGGAGTTTAAGTGTTTAGTTTTAAGCAATACATTATGTTTAGTTTTTTTTTTTTTTTTTTTTTTTTTTCCACTGAAAATAAGGTTTAGGTTATACACAGTTATAGTTGGCAGCCTGAATGTTTTTTTGTTTATTTTTTTCACATTACATCCTTAAACATCTATTCATATAATTTATTTTGAACATACAAATCAAATGTTCACTGGCGGTTTAGTACAAGCCAATCAGATTACATTTACTTGACAAATGTGTCTCATTCTGCTAATGTGATGTGTTTCCCGTTGTGTCTAAATGTGAGTGGCGTTGACATTGACGCGTGCGATTGCTTTGGATGTACATGACAGCTAATTACTGTTAGTGGCTTAACTCGACAGGACTGTGACAGGACTTGTACGGCATTATACTGTAGACTGACAGAAAATCACAACACATATTACACTCCCATGTCCTTGTTAACAGGCTGCCATCAGGCAAGCTGCACTCTTCTGATATTCTGATCAACACAAAACATATACAGGTTAAAGATGTGGTAGTGGCACTGTAAGTTTCCCACCAAGTAACAAACCATTAAACCTGATGTATTTAGCCTGCAGGAGGGCCTCTTGTTATTGCTTTTCCTTTGAGTGTTCCACGGTATGGTACACCTGTTTCCTTGGGTTAAAAAACCCTTGAAAACCATAGATTCAGCACCTGTGCCTGGTCTATCAGCGAATCCCTTGTTGGACGTTTTTGTTGTGGTGTGATACTCAACTCTGTGTGCTTTTGTGTCTCTGATGTTACACGCGCAAGACCACGTGTTCATGCTTGGGGTGGGCTCTGATGTCCAATAGACTCCCAACAGAAAGAGCCCAAAGGACCATGGCACTTTTGCTGGCACCTTTACTGGCTCCTTCGCGCTCGTTACTTATTATTCTAAATTATTCTGAATACATGCAGCTACCGAACTAGAGCTACACCGTATGCAGTCAGAGCCCAGGGTTACTGTTAAGCAAGTGATGCCACCAGGACAAGTTACAGGTTAGATCAGGGATGTCCAAACTATGGCCTGGGGGCCAAATGTGGCCCTCAGACCAGTTTTTATTGGCCCTCAGGCCTCCTGCTGAACCGATTTGATCATAAGCAGTACTTTTAACAGCAAATTAAACTATTTCTACCCCTATGTACTCAAACATCACATTGCAGTGTGATACAGACCTAAAATGAATGTGTTTCAAACCTTATTGATACACAGCGGCTCTGTCAGAGCTGTGTTTAAAGCACCGCACTGTATTGATCACCGGTCTGTGGTCCTCTGCTTCGAATATGTTGTATATATGAATATGTTGATGTGGCCCTTGATAATAAAAAAAAAAAAAAAGTTTGGGCGCCTGTTGGTTAGATTCTTGTTTCCATGGAGATAAGGATTTAAGGCCATAGTATTGTAACATGGAGACAAGCAGGTGGCCCACCCTCAAAAAAGTGACCTTAGTACACCTTCAAATAATGCACCACCGCTTCATAAACTTGTGTTGTCTGGACTCCGCAGACGTGCATTCGTCCATTTTAAACTGCTTAATCACTACTTACCCTCCTCGGTATTGACTTGGGAGTGGTCGGAGAGCGAGTGGGAGTATAGTCATAGCTTGTTCTGTTTATTAAAGGCCCACTAATGCAACATCAACAACACTGGAGCGGGCCTGTCCGTAATCCACTGGAACAGCATTGCTCTTTGTCAGTGCGGAGACACTTATGCACACAGACAGGAGGGAAGGAAGTGGCCTGGCCTAACAAAAGACTGCGCAGACTGGGATCAGAGAGGGGCTGATCGATGCCGCCTTCACTGAGCTATCAATCAGGGGCCGGGCCTGCTAAATTATGCTTTTATTAGTATTGAGCTGACCACTGCAGGAGAGGCCCGGAGACGAGGGAACAAGAGGAGAACGGGGCAAGATGAGACGCTACCTTTTTAAATAATGACAAGCGTAATAAGTGTAACTTGACTTTTTGAGGAACATTTGGCCAGTTGATAGGTTTCATCCCAAAAGAAGAATGAACTCTACCTGAAGGTTTACACACATGTTTTGTAGGATAATATTTTGATTTGAATTTTGAGAGTGTTTAAACAAGAGAGAAATGTGAGAAAATGTTAATGCCTGTGTGTGGTGAGAGGTTTTACAGCGTTAAAATAATAAAGCTGACTACTTTGCTAATTTCACCTATTGTGGGTTATTTTTAGAACATAACCCCCGCAACAAACGAGGGACCACTGTATTATTGTAGTCGCAGCTGCCCTGGGTTAGACTGGTGGAGGCGAGGATGCCGATCATTCACAAATCACATTCATGATGATTGGCAAAGTGGATGAAATGACTTGCCCAAGAACACAAAGGAAGCATGCATTTCGGAGCTGGGATTGAAACATCGATCAATGGGTCCGTGGACGACATATTGAGAGTAGAGTTCAGAATGAGGTCATACACTGGGACGTTTAACCGCTAAAACAAGGCCCTGAAACCAGTCAAACGTGGCTCACTTCTCCCTCATTTTCCTAACGCATTCAGACCATTCCAGTTATGTTTATGAGCACTTTCGTTTTTTGAGAGGTACAACTAGCATGCTAACAGCACACCAGCCTTACATGTTACGTCTTGAAAACACACGCACTCCCCTCTTTTAGCTTTACTGACCGACTTCTAACTCTCCTCTCCACTCCCTCCTTTGCGGCGGACTTCTTTGCTGAACTCCTCGAGCTCCAAACCCACCGGACTTAGGGGGCTCTGGGTGGATGTGAGCGGCTAATGAAAGTCGCGGAGGCCAGGGAAGGTGCGGTTGGACCCGGGGTAGACGCACTGGCTTAAGGCTTGTAATTACCGCATTACGACAGAAGGCTAGCTGGATTAGCCTTCCACCAACAGGCTCCAAACCAGGAAATAGCCATCTCCCACACTATATTAGACCCGCTGACAGCTTAAGACCGTCTCTGTCAACAACCTGCGAGATTGAAAGGAAGATCCTAGCGTTCTTTTAACCCGATTTTAGTTGGTGCAGATTAGCATAGCGTGTATCATAACAGCAGTTTTGTCATAGGCGGTGCAGAGCGTGGTATCTCACCTGTCTCTGTCAGCGCGCTAATCCTGTCTGAAAATGACTAGATTAAGGCAGATTAAACGTGAGGAAGAGGTGGAGATCCATACTAAAAAGAGATGATTTTATCAAAGACTTCTGGGTTCATTTATTGTCTTGAATTGAATTATTGTCTTGTGTTAAAATCAAAGTTACATTTTTTACTCTTTGTAGGAGGGATTTAGCTTTGATTAGCAAGGACATTTCATTATCATTGCACATTAATGAGCATTTGTAAAGTTGCAGTGTAAATATTATAACCTTAGAGCAAAGATGACAATTTTCATCAATTGTTCCTGTTCATGGGTTTCAGCATTCTTTTATATGGTGCCATTTTGAGGACTGTTCGTTGACCATTCGAAATGTATAGGCTATTATTTTGTTACGGTCCAAACTTCACATAATTTTGAAACCTGTGAGTAGGTAACACAGATATACCCGCGCCATTTTGAGTACTTTTGGCTATTTGAATATTAATAACTGTCCATAGCAACAAGCCTAAATTTTCAATCCATGAATGTACAGGAAATAGAAGCCTCCTCCAGAACTTGTAAAAATCTGTTTAAAGTCTGTAGTGAATACAAACTTAAAGTTGCACTATGTAACTTTTCTTTTGGGGGCATTGCTTTCCCAATAAAGCTCCAGATTATGGCTATACTCATTTAAACTTGCATTATTACTGTGGGCGAGTTCACCTCTCCACAGATCTGATTTGTAACTTTGCCCGGTTGCGTCGTCATATCACTGAACTAAATAAACTAAAGGTTCCTGAATGAACCATTTGCAAAACTCCCACGGAATCCAAACTTGGCAGGGCCAGCGCTCCGGCCTTTTCTTGTCTTTCCTATTGCTTTGTTTACACACAGTCTCTATTGTGTTCCGGCTGCTTGCCTTACCTGATCTCCACCGCTCCCCTTACCTCCGGGCCTCCAGCCAGCTAACTGCTGTGATCAATATTAGCCTGGGTCTCTCCTGGTTTAAGTCAGCTGGAGGTGCAGAGAGAAGAGAGGAGAGGAGAGAGAGGGAAAGGAGGAGGACAGAGAGGAGAGAAGGTGGGAGAGGAGGGAAGAGAGGGGAGAGAGAGAGAGGAGAGAGAGGGAAAGGAGGAGGACAGAGAGGAGAGAAGGTGGGAGAGGAGGGAAGAGAGGAGAGAGAGAGAGAGAGAGAGAGGAGAGAGAGGGAAAGGAAGAGGACAGAGAGGAGAGAAGGTGGGAGAGGAGCGAAGAGAGGGGAGAGGAGAGAGAGAGAGAGAGAGAGAGGGAAAGGAGGAGGACAGAGAGGAGAGAAGGTGGGAGAGGAGGGAAGAGAGGGGAGAGAGAGAGAGAGAGAGGAGAGGAGAGAGAGGGAAAGGAGGAGGACAGAGAGAGGAGAGAAGGTGGGAGAGGAGGGAAGAGAGGGGAGAGAGAGAGAGGAGAGAGAGGAGAGGAAATAGAGAGAGGAGGAGAGAGAGGATGGAGAGACTGAAAGGAAGAGGAGAGAGAGGAGAAATAATGGGAGAGGAGGAAAGAGTGAGGAGATGACGAGAGGAGAGGAGAGAAGAGAGAGGATGGAGAGAGTGAAAGGAAGAGGAGAGAGAGGAGAGACGATTGGAGAGGAGGAAAGAGAGGGAAGAGAGAGAGGAGATAACGAGAGGAGAGGAGAGGAGAGGAGAGAGAGGATGGAGAGAGTGAAGGGAAGGAGAGAGAGGAGAAACGATTGGAGAGGAGGAAGAGAGGGAAGGGAGAGAGAGGAGAGATGAGAGAGGAGAGGAGAGGAGAGGAGAGAGAGGATGGAGAGAGTGAAAGGAAGAGGAGAAAGAGGAGACACAGGGAAGGAAAAGAGTAGAAAGGGGAGAGAGAGGACGAAGATACAGAAAGGAAGAGCAGAGAAGATGGGAGAGGAGGAAAAAGGAGACAGGGGAAAGAGAGGAGAGGGTGGGGGAAAGGGGAGTAGGGGAGACAGATGAAAATGATGGGAGAGCGACGAGAGGAGAGAAGAGGGGGAGAGAGAGTGAGAAGAGGAGAGTTGGGTTAAAGAGAAGGGAGGAGCAGAGAGAGAGAGAGCAAGAAAGAGAGAAGGGAAGAGGAGAGGAGAGAGAAGAAGAGAGGAAGGAGAGCAGGTCTGGCTGTGAGGGAGAGATGTGTAATAGGTCTGCATCAGATGCTTCTTCCTCGGTGTGTTCCCATGGCTGCCCAGAGGCGGCCGCAAAGCACTGTGGGAAATAAGGAGTAAGGTTAAAGCTGCTGTCTCTTTGTAAAGTTTTTTTTATTTTTTTTTTTTACTAGCTTCTGTCTCCAAATGGTAGATGTTGTGGCTGGTGCTGTTACATTACATAAGTATAACATTGTGTGGTTTAATTCCTGCTGCATATAACTTGTGTCAAAAATATAACCTTATATAACACTTTTCTTTTTGTTTATGCATTGTTGCGTTTTAGTTCTTACCTCCACCTACTGTTTGCCTTTGTGTTCTTGGGCAAGATACTTCATCCTACTTACACATCCATATATTCACCTTATTCCAAAAAAAATGCAGTGGGCGCCGCCTTCGTCATTCTTGTATTATTTTGCATGAGGCTGCTGATCGTCACGGCAAATGAATTGTATAGGGTCTCTAAAGACGTTTTCAAGCCTCCCACAGAATCGGTGCAGTTTGACTTGTTGGTGCACATGAACACAGAACGTTTTATACAAATCAACCGACTATATATCAGATTATAGCGGCAAAACTTTTCTCAAATTCTCCATTGAAATGAATGGGATTCCCACTTAGGTGAAAGTGCCACCACAATGAAAGAGCAGATTATTAGGATTATTGGTAAGTGGATGGGGTGGAATAAGATAAAAAATATTTATTTATTTTTTTTAATTCTGTTTTCTTAATCCATCATTTGTTTTTTTTGTTTCTTTGTTTGTCTTTGTTTTTTTTACAAGATTTATAGTTATTACCTCTGCCTATAACCATTTCATAGAGACTTTTATTTTTTTTTATTTATTTTATTTATTTATTTATTTTGTGTAATTACTACATTTTTAATTATTACATTATAAAAACAATAAATTAATGAATAATAAAAAAAAAAAAAAAAAATAAAAACTCGGCCTTGGGTACATCTCGTAACATAAGAAAGCAATTTTATCAAATACAAAACATGGTCATAATTTTTTTTTTTTTTTTTGTTACTTATCCTTTGAGTTACATTGATCCCTTACTCCTCTTCTTTTAAAAACCTGTTTATCTCTGTTTTATGTACGTATTGATTAAATAAATGTTAGCGCACTTATCTCTTCATTTCATCTTCAGAAACAGTTGCCATTAAAAAATAAAAAAAAATAGATAAATACAATTTATAGATCATCCCCCTTAGAACTGATGTTTATGTCTAAATTGGGTTAATGGTGTGTTCTTGTTCTTGAATACCTTCTGTACACATCCAGATCTATTAGAGTTTGATACATTTTATTTTATTTCTATGAGTCATAATTTTACACCTGAATAGCTCAAAACTATGCAAAAAAAATTAACCTTGTAATTGCACCTTTACAAAGATGATTTTTTAAACATTCATCTTATATCTCATTTTTGCAACCCTTGAGAAAATTGAACTTTAAGAGGGAATATATTTTTTCCTCTCTTATTAATGTTCATATCTTGAGTTACAGACACAATAGCAAAATAAAAATAGCAGGATCATGTAGAGCGGGTTAATACGAACATTTTAAGACCAAAATGATGAGCCTGACAGCAGCATTTACAAAGAAAGGGGACACAGTTTTTACATAGAAAGTGAATTGGAGCCAGAGTCGATGGAGCTGGAAGCGTGATGATCACTTCCTATTTGGAACGTGGCCGCTAGCAGGTTAGCTATGTCCATTTATATATACAGCCTATAATTCTGCGCAATGACTCAGCCCACGAGCCTACGCACCCCTCATAACTACAACACAAAACAATCCACTACAACTTCACAAACCTGATGTGATGTGCAGTAGTTTCATGAGCGGGATACATGCTGATTGTGTTGATAGCGGGGAGGACTTTGAATACGTCGTTAGCATTTTCCAAATAATAAAAGCCGACATGGTGATCTAAATATGCTGTTTTAGAAATGAATACCGCATAGAAGTGTACTACCTCCTCTTTAATCTTAAATCACTATAACACTGATGAACTGACACATGCTTACACTCACACTGCTGTATCTGCGGGTCGTTCAGTATAGCTTACAGCAGGAGACTGGCCTGTTTATCGGCTCATGTTAAATCCACAGAGCTGGACGCCTGCAGGGTTTAGTCACACTGATGAAGCAGAAAAGCCTTGTAAGCTTGCCTAGACATCAGTTACTCCATTCCTAGTTTGGACAATATCAAAAGTACCACAATACAGGAAGTCAGTGCATCTTCAAATATGTAAGTCATGAGTTTATTTTTAGAGCCAAAAGTTAAATATGTCAACTGGACAAAATGTTGTAGGAGTGATTTCGCTGCGTATCCAAGCCGCTTCTTCAGTTCTGGTCATATTACTGGTATTTTACTGTCTTATATCTATTTGAAGGGAGGAGCTAACTACACTGAAACTGTAACAGCTATTTTTTTTTACAGTTTCTGTTTGTAGGCTAGGTCTATTGAGCTACAGTAAGTGTGCACTGTGCCCGAGTCCTACTTAGCGTATTTGTTCAGATTTTTTTCCCCAAATTTTTAGACAAATTTCTGTTAGGGGCAGTTACTATTTCAGTATAACTTAATAATATTAAAATAATAATAA
The DNA here is from genome assembly GCA_019594935.1 of Periophthalmus modestus. NCBI lineage: Eukaryota > Metazoa > Chordata > Actinopteri > Gobiiformes > Gobiidae > Periophthalmus > Periophthalmus modestus. The sequence continues at coordinate 6,508,184 of JAIEZT010000021.1, forward strand.
TAATAATAATAATAATAATAATAATAATAATTTTAATTTTAATTGTGTAATATTGAAAAAAAAAAAAAATGTGTAAAATTGAGTTTTGGAACCTGAGCGGGCAGTGATTGTGGCGCTCCATAATGCATAAATCATAAAATCATAACTAGGATTACCACTGTGTAGACCTATGTAACTTAACATACCTATGAAACTATCCTAGCTTCTTACCTCAACCTCCCTTGCAGACTTTCTGGGCTCTGTGCTTGTAACAATATAAGAAAAAAACAGGATAATGCATAATAAAAAAACTCTTTCTTGTGTCGCTAGGATGTCCCGGTCAGCCCGCCGCTGTCTGATGTGTCTGCTGGGTCTCTGCTGGAAAGTCAGGAGCGCCGCATCTCCAACTCCCTGTACGAGAGCTTAGACTTAGACAACCTCTCCACTCCTCGGGGCAGCATGGCCGGACGCATGGGTGAGTCACATCTACAAGCATGGATCAGTGTAAAACGTGGAAGAAGGAAGGGCATCTGGTGTTTTTTTATGTAAAGTGTTATGCTACTTTATAAAGCTGAGGTTTATATAGGGCCCGAGCACAAATATCCACGCACTTTAAGATAATTTCAGACTTGGAATTACCAATCGCTACTGAACTAAAGGTGAAAGGTAGTTGTTAACTTGAAAACTACCACTTCATGACATCACAAGGTGGAACAGAGTATTTTGAGTTTGTTAGATGTAGACAGACTAATGATGCAGCGTTACTCAAACATCTGTGAATGAAACAAAACACAACTCCAGGTATGTTTTTGAGGAGGTAACAATATTCTGACATGGCTTAAAGCTCAAGATTCAATTGAGCGTAATATAGGACCCTTAATAGCAAGTGTGGTTGACCTGCTAACCTCAAATTTCCCACATTTAATTTCATTTTAAATTGCACCTGTCTGTTAGTCTGACAGTCCACGATCACTACAAACATCCAAACTACCATCTCAGCTGCACATCCCCTTAACGTCCATCCTCGTCTCCTCATCTCACGCTCTTCCATCCTCATCTCCTCACCTAGCATCCTCGTCTCCTCGTCTTCTCACCTAGCATAGCAAGGTATTCGTTTTGGGGATTAGCGCCACGGCCGAGTCGGTCCGGTTTCGCACAGTCAATTTCCATCCTGGCTGTCATGTGGGTATCGACAGACCTCTCACATGTGCGCGGGAGGCTAACGGTGATGCTATCAGGTTAGCGGCTAATAGGTTGTCTGGCCGGGATCAGGGGTCTTTATTTAATTATTTCGAAGGATTTATTCACTTCAGTATCGTTCAAATATACATGGAGACAACAGAAGCACAAAAAAATAATAATTTAGTTAGATCACCAGTCAGGGTTTTGAACAATAATGCAAAATATGGCTCAGTTCAAGAGACTTAACTAATAAAAGTTACTCCTTACTGTAAATTACTAGGGTGTGTTAGCCTCAGTGTAGCCAGCTCCTCCCTTCAGACAGATATAAGGCAGTGACTTACAGAACCCTGCCAGAACTGAAGAAGCGTGGGGAAACATATTCACTCCTAAAATGTCTGTCCAGTTGACAGAATTCAATTTTCTTTCTCGCAATAGAACCTACTTGGACGGCTGAGGGATTACACATACAAAAAATGATTTGTGTTTTCAAACTTGTACTCGGCGAGGTTGTTGCCTTGTGCTGACATAAATGCTTAGTTTCAACATTGATTCTGCTCCGGTGTCAAAAAATGTATTTCAAAATGTCTTCCCTCAATAATTACAAAATCTAAACCATGATACCCACATTGACAAGCTCTCCTCCTACTACTACTACAATATACTATACTATACTACAATATGTAAACAGTGATGGGAAGAATACTTTGAAAATGTATTTAGTTATAGAATACTAAATACTCAAACTAAAATGTATTCTGTTACATGGTCCAATAAGAGTACCCTTTTCTGAATACTTGGAATACTTTTACATCAACTTCCATTATATTATAGTGAAAAAAAACATGGGCTATAGTTACAAACAGTATTATTTTTGATGTACTGTTTGTTGTGTATTAATTTATGTCAAATTAGAGATGAAAAATCACTCCTGCATGTTCTGTAAGCGCCGTGCTTTCTTTTTTTTTTACTAAAACAATGCAGTTCAAAACCAAAATGTCATAACATAGTACTACCGTGTATTCCTTTTAATTTAGAAAAATAACTATTCTGATTACCACCAAATAAAAGAGTAACTGTAACAGAATACAGTAATGTTCAGAATATGTATTTTTGGTACATGTATTCAGTTATTTCTCAACATTGTATGTGTTTAGATGGTCTCAATTCCTTTTGTTTACCACCATTTACTCCTGGTACTACTACTACTACTACTAATGTACTACTACTGCTGCTACTACATCTCACTACTGCTACTGCTATTACAACAACAACACAACAACAACAACAACAACAAACTACTACTACTACTACTACTACTAGTAGTCTCCAAATTCAGTTACAATTACAATTTCAAATACAAATTCTCAATTTGTTTAGCTGTGGTCAGTGCCTATTGTTTGCCCCAAGAGTACCATGTATTGCTGGTACTACTAATACTACTACTACTGCTACTACTACTACTACAACTACAACTACTACTACTACTACTACTACTCCAAATTCAGTTACAATTACAACTGGTAAATACTAATTCTACTGTTTACTACTAATGTACAGTGCCTATTACCACTGCCCCTGCCATGTATTGCTACTACTGATACTACAACTACTACTATACTACTACTACCTCCTACTACTACTGTTCACTGTCATCACAATCTCAGTTTGTTAGCTGTTGTCATTACTACTACTACAACAACCACTGCCCCACTACTAGCCCATGAGCCTCACTCTCATACAATCTCAGTTTGGTTTACTGTCACTACTACTAGTTACAACAACAACTACCGTACTATTGCTGGTACTAATACTACTACTACTACTACTACTACTACTTCTACTACAACTACAACTGGTACTACTACTGTTACTACTAATGTACTACTACTACTTCTGCTACTACTATTACTACAACCATAACAACTACTACTACTACTACTACTACTACTACTACTACTACTAGTCCCCTACATCATCACTGTCATCACATCCTCAGACTTGTTTAGCTGTTTTCAAGCACTTTTCCTTACCCCACGAGCCCCATTTTTTTTTTTCCATCAGGCAAATCTGAGGAAAAAGTTTGCACCTATTCAGACTACAAAGCTGTAAATGGTGAAAGTTTTGGGGTCGCGGGGGTGGAGCAGGTTAGGAGGACTGGAGTTATCAGATCCATGCCCCCTAAAGCGCCTTGCGGAGGTTTAAATATGTCATGTGTTCTTTCTTCTCTATCTTCGGGCTGCCTGCGAGTCGTAGCCTCATTAACCCAAGCCTACGGTGCTCTGTGACAGCTCTTGATCTCTCTAAACCTCCACAATTCTGCTGTTTAAAATTATCAGGAGATGGGGGGAAGAAAAATGGTTTAATATGTCTCACAGCACTGCTAAACGGCGTAAAGAATTGAAAAGTTAGCAAGATAATTTTGGTATAGCTTCATAGCCTAACTTTAGAAATACTGGCATCTCTGGTTTTAATGGTGCACTGGTTGAGGTTCAGCTTATACTTTTGCTAGATGTTCCTGCTCTCCTTAGCTCTATTATCCCACAAATACATCTACTACTACTACTACTACTACTACTACTACTACTACTACTACTATCATCTCTTTCATGATCCTGCCCTTTCCACAAATAGACCTACTACTACTACACTACTACTTGCTGTTACAACCAAAACACCTTCTACTCATACTTTTTAGCTAGTTCCTACTACTACTACTACTACTACTAGGTTACTACTACTACTTCTTTGTCTCTTCCTATTGCAATTATAACATTATGTGCTGATATTACCATGCCACTATTATATTTTTGCTAGATCAGTACTTCTAGATACTATTAATACTACTACCACTACTACTACTACTACTTCATTATCCTGTCCTTCCCACAAACAGCCCTACTACTGGACTACTACTTGCTGTTACAACCACACCACCTTCTACCCGTACTTTTTAGCTAGTTTCTACTACTACTACTACAACTAGGCGATTACTACTACTACTACTGCTGCTAGGGTACTACTACTACTTTGTCTCCTCCTATCGCAATTATGACATTATGTGCAGATACGACCATGTCACTGTTTACTTATGTTTCACCTAGATCAGTACCTCTACATACTTTTAATACTACTACCACTACACTACTACTACTACTGATGCCACTATGACGACTACTACTACAACTAGCTCCTGTCATCATTATAATATTAGTGGCTGGTATAACGACATCTTCTACCCATACGTTTCCAGATGATTATACTGCTACTTACTACTACTACTACTTCAAGTATTCATTAATATTCATTTCACTACTACTACTTCTACTGAAACAGCCAAACCTATCTCAATCCTTTGCTCTCCTTAGTTCCATTTTCTTGCCTCTTCCACAAATAGACCCAGACCCGGAGGTAAATGAAATGAAATGGCTTTACTCTCCTAGAATTAAGAGCTGGCCCTGATGTGCAGTTATTGTGGTTGGCAGGTAGTCGATACCTTGAAATAGTAAACTTCATATTCTTGCCAGTATTTCTTGTTTAAAAATAGCAAAATGGCTGCCATGTTGTTGCGCTGTTTTATCTCAACTCACTCGGTATTGATTAGCTACTGGAGCGCGTCGCCAGTTTCCTAGCTAGCTGTCTCCTCCTGCCTTTCTTTTCAAACCACTCCGATTGTGCGTGAGGAAGGGAACGATTGTATAAAGTATAGGTGTTGTAATTACCATGGCAACGGGCGGCGCAAATGGTGGAAAATGGCAGGTGCTATTGAGCAGGTGTAGTTTGGGCACAGTGATTGTAAATGGGGTGTATTGTCGTGATTAGGGGTAGTTACGGGAGACGGGAGAGGATTTGATTTGTAAAAGTACATGTTCTGCAACTATAGGCTGTATAAAGTTCTCAAACTGATATCGAACAAGAGAGAAATATCACTGTTTCTGGTATATGAAATCGTTCATTGACACATAAGCTAGTAATTATAAAGTATGGACACAATTTTACATCTTAAAAAAGCTAGAACTTAATTTATTTGATTTATTTTATGCCCGTTTGATAATGCAATTGTCTGTAAAGACGAACCAATTAAGTTTAGTGTTGATTATTTCAGTCAATGCCGTTATTTAAGTATTTGCTAAGCTCTGAAAATTAGCATTAGCATTAGCCCTGACACAGAAAGACGTATCTTGTTGACAGTGACTTAGCAAAAAACCTCATCGATATTACATGCCGGAAATGGACGCGCCGACTGTCCCTCCGATTGGAATTAGCCGTCGCAGAGCCAGTTCCAACCAGTGTTGCTACCTTTATGCTAGCCATCCAGCTACTATAAAGCTACTCGAGTGGTTCTGCTGTTACTGCTATTACAACAGCTCAATGCGTCGACATTTACTAGTGACTGAATAAATACATAGATTGTCTCAATTTTCTCCAGTTGAATGGCAAAATGTGTATTTCCATTGGAGAAACACATCACTGGATTATGGATCGAACAGTTACTTGCTACATTTCATTTGGCTGCTAATACTTTCAAAACCACCGAAGTACTACTTATACTGATGTCTGTGTAATCACTCAGTCGTCCAGGTCTGATCCATCGCAAAAGACTAAGTTTAAATCTGTCAACTGGACAAATCGTTGTAGGAGTGAAGACTCTCCAAGTTTCTTTAGGTCAGATTGCTGGTAAAACTGTAAACGGCTATTGTCTCCAGTTTGAGCCTTAATGACCCTACTGAACCTTTAATGGCCCAACTATTGTCCTCTTTTGTATCTTTTAGTTGGTTTTGGATCTGAGGATGGAATCATACATCTGTCTCGTGTTTTGCTACTTATACTGGCGCTAAACTACTACGCTAACTACGCTACCTGAAGTATAGCTAGTTCAGTATCCAGTCAAATACAACATGGGTATCCAAAATTCATTTAAATTAGCATTTTTTTTTTAATTATGTGATTTTTGTGAACTTTTGTCAACTCATCATTTTAACGTTGCATATCTTCAGATTACGATTCATGATATTTCGATGATCAGCCATGTGTGCAGTCTGTCAGTGTTCAGACCGGTTCTTTTCTCGCTTCAACCCATCAAACTATACTTTGTTTTTGTTGCGTTCTTGAACAGCTCAACTCGGCGCTAGCATGTGGTCATCATAATCTGCCGGACTTGCGCTTTCCCCTCCCAAAATAGCACTTCGCCACACTTTCCCCCCACCTCCCCATTGAATTTCTACGCAGGTATAGAACCTGCTAAAACATTCCATGGACATAATCGGTCTGTACATGTAGGTGTGTGGAAGCCTGCCAGTACATGTCGCTGTGGGTTTTTTGTGAAAGGTCGTTGCCATGGCGCCGGGCTGTACCTTCCGTTCGTTTAATTGAAAAGAGCAGCGAGGTGCGGGCTTGTCACGCCGAGGTGCAAATTGAAAGCGCTCTGTCTGAAGAAGTGGCAGTGTGCGCTAGGCCCACAGGAGCTAGCAGGGCACTCGCACAAAGTATAGCGTGTATGCTAGGTGCTATCGGGAGGAGGTGCAGCCAATGGAGTAGAATGGAGTCGTTACTGTACAGTAGTCATGTTGTTGTTTCAAGATTTTCAGTATGTCAGTTAATATAGAGTTACAATTTCAAGTTAATTGGTCTTAAAAAACAGCACATTCTGAGCATCCAAATATTTCATAATAGTTTTTAAGTGATTTTTACAACTTTCAGAGGCCACAGCAAAGTGTTACCATCACAGTAATGCTAACAACAGCTAGCTTGCTAGCTGCTAACAGCGCACCAGTCTTGCAAGCAAAGAGAGAGAGAATAGAGAGAGGGAGGCAGAGGGAGGAAAAGCGAGAGCGAGAGAGAAAGAGAGGAAAGAGAGAGAGAGAAGAAGAGGGAGAGAGAGACGAAAGGAAGGAGAGAGAGGAGCAAAAAAGGGGGGGGAGAAAGAGAGAGAGAGAGGGGAAAAGGAGCAAAGCGAGGGAGAGAGGCAGGAAAGAGAGAAGGAGCAAGAGAGAGGGGGAGGAAAGAGAGAAAAGAAAAGAGGGAGAGAGGGAGAGTGTGAAAGCGAGAGAGAGAGAGGAAGAGAGAAGGAGCAAGAGGGAGGGGGAGGAAAGCGATAAAGAGAGGGGGGAGAGGGAGGAAAGAGAGAGAGAGAAAAGAGAGAAGGATCAAGAGAGAGTGAGAGAGAAAGAGAGGGAGGAAAAAGAGAGAGGGAGAGGGAAAGAAGGAGGAGGAAAGAGAGAGGGGGAGAGAAAGAGAAGGAGAAGGAAGGAGAGAGGGGAGAGAGAAGGAGGAAAGAGAGGGGAAAGAGAGAGATGAAAGAGAGAGAGGGGGAGGGGGAGAGAGAAAGGGATAGAGAGGGAGAGAGAGAGGAAAGAGAAAAGAGAGGGAGGAAAGCAAGAGAGAAAGAGAGGGAGAAAAGAGTCAGGTAAGAGAGGAGCAAATGAGACAGTAAAAAGAGAAGAGAATGAGAGAAAAGAGAAAGAAACAAGAGAAAGAGAGAAAAGAGAGAGAGAAGGACAGAGAGCCAGAGGCAGAAGTGTTTCCTTGCTGCCCCCTGGACTCTGTGCTGTTCGAGGGCCGTTCTTCGGGAAAATGGAATCAACTCAGAAATGACAAGTGGTGCCGTGTTTTTGGACGTGCACCAAAAACTAATCATGAGGTTACCAAGACCGAGCTTAAGCCATCGTCGATCTGGGATTGAACTGCTAAAAGTACACTGTGTATATTTTGTAAGCTATGGTTTACACAAAGAATTCATTTTGTAAGTTGCCGGCCTGGTGACAGACCCTCCACCGGAAAAGTTGCATAATGCTTCTTTAAAAGTCTTACTCATTACAGGCTTTATATATTTTTTAAATACTAAAACCCTTGGAAACCATTATATTGACCTTTAACTTGTATATATTGGTAAGAAGTTATCAACTGCCGGTGCTCTGAGGATTGCAGCAGTTTAAATGAAGCTAAAAACAATAGCTAACACATGTTGCTCCCCATCACCCACACGCCTTTATGGCCTCCCGCATCTCAAATCAAGTTTTATTTTATTTCTTCCTTCCAAGAATTGAGCCAATCTACTAAATGTCCCGATCAATGTTATCGGCGGTGTGGCTGACAGAAGCACCCCCTCACCAGGCTGTAGTCACGGCCATTACCTGCTCCCGTTCACGTCTGGACCTCTGCTGCTGCTGGGCACGGGCCATCCACAAATCACCCCCCTTTACCTGGATCAATGGAGTAGAGGACGCAGAGGGGAGGGAGGGAGGGAGAGAGAGAAGGGAGAGAGAGGCAGAGAGAGAGACAGAGAGAGAGGTAGAGGGAGAGACAGAGTGAGAGAGAGAGAGACACACAGAGAGAGACAGAGATAGAGACTGAGAGACTGAGGGAGAGAGAAACCGAGAGAAGGACTAAGGGAGAGAGAGAACCCCGAGAGAGAGAGAGACTAAGGAGAGAGAGAGAGACAGAGACAGAGAGAGAGAGAGAGAGAGAGAGGGAGAGAGAGAGAGAGAGGGACACTGAGAGAGAGAGAGAGATAGAGAGAGATTGAGAGACTGAGGGAGAGAGAAACTGAGAGAGGGACAGAGGGAGAGAGAAACGAGAGACTGAGAGAGAGTCAGAGGGAGAGAGAAACCGAGGGAGGGACAGAGAGAAAGACAGAGAGAGAGACAGGGAGAGAGAGAGAGCGAGACAGAAAGAGAGAGAGAGAAGGACAGAGAGAGAGAGAGAGAACAGAGAGAGAGCGAGAGAGAGAGAAGAGAGACAGAGAGAGGGAGCGAGAGACAGGGAGAGACACACAGAGAGAGACAGACAGAGTGAGAGAGACAGAAAGAGAGAAACAGGGAGAGTGACAGAGAGAGAGGCTAGATGGAGAGAATGTTGGAATAAAAAGTAAAAAAAAGACACAGGGAGTAGATGAAAAGGGCAGTGGGCAGAGAGAGCGAGACAGACCAACAGAAACAAAAAGCGAGTTCAGAACGAAACAGAGAGAGCGACAGAGAGAGAGAAAGAGAGACAGAGAGAGGCTAGATGGAGAGAATGTTGGAAGAAAAGGGAAAAAGACATACAGGGTGTAGATGAAGAGGACAGTGGACAGATCTGATCCTGTTGGACAAATATGTGGCCATGTGTCCCCAAAATAAAATAATGGATTCAACTAGCGCCCTTCAAGATGTCCGAGGAACCTCTATTCAAAGTGTATTATTCATCCCCATGACCACGGCTATAACCTTCATATCGAGGACACAAGTTTTTCTCGTTCTCAGAATATATGGACAGGCCATGCAGGTGCTGGGGTTTAGGTAGAGACGATTCAGAGAGCGGCAGAGCGGCATTTTAGCTCTAAAATCTGTAGCTCTAATACACCCAAAAATCTACTTGTGCTAAAAAACATTTGCAACTGTATTTTAGCTCTGAAACTGACATCCCAAATGAGGCTTACAACACAATAACTCTCAAATGCTCGCGGCTTTTTCTCTTTTTTTTTTTTTTACCCATGAGCAACGCATTGTCGTCCCCCGTGATCCCGGGTCATGTCTGGAGATAAGAGTGGGTCTGCTGATGTCCTCTCCATAGTGCTGCCTTTTATCGCACAGACAGTAGCCGTGAATGGGCCCAGTGTTGGCAATGTGGGCGAGGTCAGTTCAGACTATAATAACGTTTTTGATCACAGATCTTATAGTGGATTGCATCAAAAGTCTCATTCGGTTTAACAGTAAATAAGTGTTTTTGTGTTGCGCTAAATGTAAAAAGGAAAATTTAGTTAGCGTTATCTGAGCAGAACTGAAAAAGCGTCTTGGAAGAGCAGGGAAAACGTCTTCACTCTAAAACTTTATTCCAGTTGACAGAATAGAATTTTATTTTTGCTGTGGGTCATACCCGGAGGACTGAAGGATTACACAGACATCTTTTTTTAAAGTAAAAGATATTCCCACAAACCAGTTTTATGCAAAATTCATGAAACGTTTTGCCCGTTTGATGCCATGGAGATGTTATTGCTTTGCCCAAAATGTTCCACAGTGTAATTAAACATATCTATCTCCATGGGGACAAGCAAGTAACACTACCAGGCCAAGTTGTCTGTGTAATCCCTCTGTCGTCCAGGTCTGATCCATGTCGAAAGAACTGGACAAATTGTTCATTCCTACAACGATTTGTCCAGCTGACAGGTTTAAAACAAGACTAACCAGGAGTAATCCAGGAGTAAACCAGGTCTAAACCAGGTCTAAACCAAGATCAAACCAGGTCTAAACCAAGATCAAACCAGGTTAAAGACAAGACTAAACCCGGAGTAAACCAGGAGTAATCCAGGTCTAAACCAGGGCTAAACCAAAATCAAACCAGGTTTAAAACAAGACTAAACCAGGAGTAAACTAGGTCTAAACCAGGTCTAAACCAAGACCAAACCAGGTTTAAAACAAGACTAAACCAGGAGTAAACCAGGCGTAAACTAGGAGTAATCCAGGAGTAATCCAGGTGTAAACCAGGTCAAAACCAGGTCGAAACCAAGATCAAACCAGGTTTAAAACAAGACTAAACCAGGAGTAAACCAGGCGTAAACTAGGTCGAAACCAGGTCGAAACCAGTCTATACCAGGTCTAAACAAGGTCTAAACCCGGTCTAAACCCGGTCTAAACCAGGTCTAAACCAGGTCTAAACCAGGTCTAAACCAGGTCTAAACCAGGTCTAAACCAGGTTTAAGCCAAGACTAAACCAGGAGTAAACTAGATCTAAACCAGATCAATATTAGGTCTAAACCAGGATTAAAAACATAAAAATATATATTTGTAAATTTGTAAAATTCCTTTATTAACAGTGCCTTAATCTTATTGGTTGGAGTTCATCGCCTGCGTCGTCTTTTGCTACTACTGGGCCAAGTTACAGGTTAGGTCTGTGAAGAGATGACCCCTCTCACTTTAAGAATGTACGTTTTTCACCTAGACTCTATAAAGAAGTGGACTAAGTGATGTGACTTCACCCTTAGCGTTCGGCTCCAGTCAAATGAAGCTTATCGAGGCTAACGGTTATGAGGCCAATTTGAAGCAGAGTTCCATATTTGGAATTTCGATTGTGAGCAACTGATTTGTCTCTTATTAATGCTCATATCTTGAGTTATGGACACGATAGTGAAATAATTAAATAGACCAGGACTAAACCAGGACTTGAATGTGACCAGGAGCAGACTAAACTCAGTAAAATATTGAGTCTGATAATGAGTCTGCTGAAGGGATATGAACTTTCAAAACACAGAGGAGAACTTCCCGTATTACCACCTAATGATGCCACAAAATTGAATTCAGCATTTTGAGCTCTGGAATCTAAGACGGACTAAATAGTAAGGAGTATTCATGTGTGAGTGAAACAAAACACAACTCCAGTTATGTTTTTGTAGACTAAACATTATAACATGGCTATGGTCTCCCAAGTTCAAGTTGAAACAGTGGTATGGTCGCTGGAGCGTATTAGCACATTTCTTGCATGGTTGGTCTGATTGTTTTGTTAATATAGTTTGACATTGTAAAAAGATAATTTTAAAAGTGAAGTGTGAGCACCCGCACCCTGCTTGTGACACCACAGCGACAGGAGGAAGCGTCTCTCACCTCTGTCTTCCTCATGACTGAAATATCTGACAAGAACTAAGTGTTGTTTTTCTACACCTTTGTCAAACACTTAAACAATATTATAATGGCATCTGTACTTGTTTTAAAGCAGCATGAACTACGCTAAACTCCATAAACATTTGGGGATTTTTGACTTGAATAAAAATGTATGTTGATCATAGACTGTATAAAGAAGAGGACTAAATGAGTCAAATGAAGCGTGTCGAGGCTGCCAGTCACAGGGGTGAATTTGGAGCCGAGTTCCACATTTAGAATTCTGCCCACAAGTATCATAGCAACCAAAGAGCCAACCCGGAGCGAGGTTGTTGAAGGTAACGGTCCTTTCCACCTGCACCAATGGTTTAGTAGGGAGTGGGTGCTTAGCAATGCTGTCAATCAAACCTCTTGTCAATCAAACGCTAGCGGGAGTGACTTCAGTGAAAAAAGGTCTCATTGGTCTGTTATTATGATAAATGGTGAACAGTCACATGTTTATACACACTTACATACACTTTTCCACCTTCAAGGCACTCAAAGCGCTTTACATCAAGGAACCACTCACACACACATTCATACACCAGTGTACGCAGACACTGGGGGCGAGGAGGGTGTCTTGCCCAAGGACACAACGACAGCATGCATCTGTGAGGGCTGGAATCGCACTGCCAACCTGTGAGTCAGCAGGTCTGACCGCTCAACCAATGATGTCTATGTAGAAAGCGGGATTTGAACCGCCAGTCTTTGCATCAGTGGACAAACTCTCAACCAACTGAGCCACTGTCGCCCATTATTTTTAATGTTCATATCTTGATTTATCGACAAAATATCTAAATAAAAATACCCGGAGCATATAGTGTGGATTAATATGAATATTTTAAGAGAAAAATGATGAGCCTGACAGCAGCAGTTACAGAGCGAGAGAGGTGACAGTTTTTCAATAGAAAGTGAAGCTGGAAGTGCGTCTATGCCTGGAACAGGTAGCTAGCATGTTAGCTATCTCCTCTTGTATATACAGACTATGATGTTGAGCCTATTTAAATATGCTTCTATTTCAAAACACATCCAAATAAGCCTATGCATTCTGTTCATGTATGGATTCTTCATTTATGTATAAAATAATGATTCCGTTACATTTGGAGAAAGGACAGTATAAATGCAAAATTACTATCAGAATACTGTATTATGGAATAGATTAGCAGGCTGTACAATGTCAAATACCTCTGAATGGCACCTGCATTTTGAAAAAAGAAGAAAAATGTTGTAATAGTTGAAAATTCTGATGTCAGACAGGTAAGAGCGTCTGATGCTGAGTGAGCTCTGTTGGAGTCGACCTCAGAGGACCCTCACCTCAGGGCTCAACAAACCTCTGCAATTTTACACCACCAGATGTATAAAAGACAACACAATGAAAAAAGAAGTACAGTGACTGAGAAATACACTGTAGCCTCCAAACTTTATAAGGCTTTTTTACTTGTGTGTTGTGTTATATTGTAATTAAAGGTGCATCATGTAACTTTTCTGGCAGCGGGTCCACTGTTGCTATCATGGAGATGTTGTTGCTTTGCCTTTAATGTTCCACCATAATGGCATTATCTTGAATTTATGTAATTACAAATATATTATGATTGTTAAGTGCGTGCCTTAAAATAACCCACAATAGGTGAAATCCACAAAGTAGTCAGGTTTACTTTTTACATTTATTATATGTATTATAGGTCTGTAAAACGCCTCACCACACACTTTATACATTTTTCTCAGACAGGCATTAACATTTTCTCACATTTCTCGCATTTTCTCACAGTTCAAACCTTCGTAGATTTAAAAAAAATAAGCGCAGTATTATACAATGAAATCAAATACTATACCATACTGTAAATAAAAATGACAGCTTATAGAAATACTGTAACAAACTTAATTTTAATGATCAAACTACGAGGTTGGACACATAAGAAATGATTAATAGTGACTCAAGAGTATTTCACAGTTCCTCTGACCGCTGTAATGTCTCGTAATGTTCTTTTTCCTGCAGTCACTGATCCACAAAGCTAAAGCAGACTCCATCCTTACAATGGTCTTGTTGCAGTTACAACCCTTTTTACATCCTTGTTAAAACTTATAGCTTATGTTATTTTCCTCCTTCTTTATGTGACGACTTCTACCTGCCCTCAGCATGTCCAGAAGTCCAACCTTTTCTGCGATGGTTAAGCATCTTCCTCAACCTTTTGGGCGCGGGTGCAGGTGCCTTTGTTGGTGCAGAACATTTCATCAGCGTTGAGGGTTTTGTCGGGGAGAAAACCTTCAAACATACAGCACTTCAGAGTCACACTGCGATCGAACATTTATGTAAATTTGGCTGAACACATTCTGTACTGTACAGGAGACACGGGCACAGAGACTGATGGACAATGGTCTACAGTCCCTCAGCCAATCAGGACGCAGAACACAATGCACGTTCATACACTGACTGAAAAAAAAAAAAAAAAAAAAAGAGTAAAGTAAAATTGCACAAAAAAACTGTGAAAAGGTGATCTGCAAAATAATTAAGGACCACTGTACATAACTTTTCTGATTCATGGAAAACAGGTGGGTGAAGTCAAATCTGTGGAGAGGCGACCCTGCTCAGAATAAAATTACTTTTTTTTACCCAATAAAACCTGTAACTGAATAAATGCAATATGACATATGTTAAATGCCTTACATGAGACAAGCAGGTGGCGTGACTTCCACCCAAAAAGTTAAATTGAGCACCTTTAAATTCATGGGTGAAACCGGAGCACCCTGACGAATCTCACCTATGGGTGGGAGTCACATAACCTCTCCCATTGCCGCTAATGTTTTAACTATTGATCGAGTTAAAACACTGCTGTTCCAAATCCTATTAGGATCATTTACCCGATATAACAAGGCCTGGAATGGTCCTCAGGCAAAGTGCAGAGAAGTCGGATTTTGCAGCTGTACCTGATTTGTTTCATATATTTGGAAACAAAATATGTCTGCTGCGTGCTGTCTGCGTCTAATTGTAAAGCATTTTATTGTCCGAGGATCAGGAAGTGTGTGATTAGCATGCTAGTTGTTGTTAGCATTACCGTGAACGTGCCTTTAATTTTGTAATTTGTTCGATTTTCCTTTCGCTTTCATTGATGATTTTACAGATTTTTAACACTTCGAAGCTGATATCATCAACATTCCCTGAGTGGGTGACGCTAACTGGAGGCACTGCTCTGTCTGAAGCTCTATTACTCAAGTTAGACTTTAATCTGAGCTTTGTTTTAACACAATCTGACCATAAAGAGCTGATTTAGTGGAAAGTACAACAGGTGAGCTGCTAAACAAGTTCCTCTCAAATTAAATTAGTCACAAGCCTTAGCATGCGCCAACAGTTTTCAGTTAGTTGCTTTCACTTTTTTGGTTGAAAATGGGACTGAACGCGTGCCTATGTTGTTTAAATCCATTTTGTATTTTCGCTAAATACATTTTAGATGGTCTGAAAACTTAAGAAGTGCATTGTATCACGGTAACTGATGAAACTTCCTCCATAGACAAACATGTAGAACCCCCTCAGCATGATTTCACAGCAAAGGCAGTTGTTATTTGGTCATTAAACAATTAGTCTTCTTATTAAAGACCATTCAAATTCTACTTACATCATTGCTACAGTTGCTTTGGTCTCTTGCAACTTTATTTCCATTACTATATTTTTCTAGCAATGATTAAACGCTGCTCATTTTGTACTTAGCCAACCGTGCATTCATCATTGGTACAGCTTCATTGAATTCAAATGGCTCTCAGATCATGTTTGGGGCTCTGCCAGCACAAATATGGCTGTCTGCTGTTAGTGATTACACACAATCGCTTACAAACCATTACATTGGCCAAATCATCTGAAATGGATGGAAAGTTAAACAAAGCTATAGGGAGCCAAGCTAGCATTTGTGTAAGTTTGGTATCTATTAGTGCACAGCTGTGGGGTCGGAAATTTGAGTTTCATTACCATGTTTGCTTGAGAAATATTTACATAAGTATGCTAGCAATTATATTTAGACACTGTTGTACAAAATTCCCTATGCTACCTCAGAATTTTAGCATAAAAAAGAAAAAAACAAAACAAAACTTGATTATAGACAAAATAACCTACTAGCCACAACTAAGTATAGGTACTGTACTTTACCACAATGATTTTAAAAGCATTTTTCACAACAGAGCGGGGTGGAGTTTTGCTGTGATGGTATTGCTAACAACAGCTAAGATGCTAACAGTCCACTTCCTTACTATAAAATGATTTATAATTAGAAATCAGACAGCACATAGCGGACATACTTTGACCTCAAGAGACATGGGGAAAAGAGGGAACAGGACTTTTAAGTAGTGAAATAGGTCAAATTGCAGCTTTGTGGTCAAAAACTACAATTTGAAGTACTACATGACATCACACATGACTGCCCTCCTTACAGCCAGGTGTTTCTGATCACAAACACCTGGCTGCAGGGGCGGAGTTTGAAGTGAAGATACCTGTTAGACCAATCACGCTGTTCTTATACCTCCAGACGTCGCCCCTCCTCCCTCCTCACTCACCCCTTTAGTCCTTCACGTTGTGCCCGGTTTAGTTGCTCTATTTGAAATGTGGTTGTGGGCGGAGTTTAGGTGTTTAGTCCCACTTTAGGGATACTGTTCACTTTCTTTTTACTTATTTCTGCTATTTGCATTGTGGATATGACTGGATATCTTAAACACCGCGAGATAGAGCCAACGCTGATTGCCCGGGCATAATTCTCACGAGTCATTGGTGCTTCTCGGGCCACTTGTGATGCGCCATGCCCACCTCTCCTATGCCCTTGGCGGGGACGATGACGCCTTATTCCCCCCTTGACTTTGCTTCTGGAGGAGCTGAGGAGCAGAGAAGAGGAGTCTCTACCAAGTCCTCAACGGGAGGGTCAGAGCGACCAGAATACTGAACACTGTGTCTCCCTTTTCCCATGTGTCCTTGGGGGAAAGATGGAGAGGTTTTTAACTGTTCCTAACGATTAGCTATTTTCAAGTTCATTTTCTTTCTCCAAACTCGCAAAGAAAAAATCGAGTAAGTGCTCTTAAGTTCACACATTTCAGACAAAACTCCTTCCAGCAGGCAAATATGCTTCGCCAATGCGTATCCCCCTACTGCTGCAAGTCCTATTTTTGGCCATTTATGTTATGCATATATTTACTTTTATTCAAATTCTTTGCCTGTTTAAGCCAATCACACACCACTGGGGCCTGCTTGCATCTCAATCAGAATTCTGCACTGCACACGGCCCTGATAAGCCTTGTTATTTACTCAATTTAGAAAAAAGAGGAAGAAAAAAAGTCGTCCTTCAGGCTAAATCCAGATATGAACATTTGCGAGCGTGATTAGGCTGTCCACTATCTCTGCCCACACGATTATCGCAGTAATTACAAAAGTGGGATAACGTTATGTTTACCAGACGTGCTGTGTTTGTATGTGATTTTGCCTCTGCATAATTCATCATAATCTACATACTGATAGTGCAGATTGCAGGTTCAAATCCACAGGGACAATGCAAACTCCTGTTGTGTTATAATGGCTGTGAATACAAATGTAACAATGTTGAAATCTCATATGGTTTTATCACGAGGTTAAGCTCCCGGAGTGCTAATTAAGAAACGCTTTAAATGGCAAATAAGCAAGTGTTTCATTAATTCAATCACCAATAATATTAAAGGTGCATGATGTAACTTTGTAGACGTTAGGAAGTACTTTGCTTGGGATGTTCCATAGTGTGGCATTAGTATTGTCTATAGAAATTTTATTTATTTTGAGTGTTTGGGTTTTTGTTTTTTTTGCTCAGAAATAACTTGAAAAAAACGTGATTTCTTACTGTAAGTTCGGTCGCCTCTCCACAGATCTGACCTGGATTTTGACCATATGGCATATTCTGCTTATCTCCATGGAGAGTTTAATTTAGTACCTTGCCTGGAATATTCCATAGTGAGGCATTAACATTGTGTATGAGGAATTGAATTTATTTTGGGTATTTTTTTGGGGGTTTTTTTTGCTCAGAAATAACTTGGAAAAAAAACAAAAAACTAGCATTCTGACTGTGAGTGGGGTCGCCTCTCCACAGATCTGACCTGGATTTTGACCGTATGGCATATTCTGCTTATCTCCATGGAGAGTTTAATTTAGTACGTTGCCTGGAATGTTCCATAGTGTGGCATTAGCATTGTCTGTAGGGAATTTAATTTATTTCAGGTGTTTTTTGTTTGTTTTTTTTTGCTCAGAATTAACTTGGAGGAAAAAAAAAAAAAAAGTGAAAAAGTGATTTCTTACTGTGAGTGGAGTCGCCTCTCCACAGATCTGACCTGCAGTTTAACCTTAAGTTTTATTTAAGTTTAATACAGTATTGTGGAACATGCTTGGGGAAAAGTTGTATCTCCATTAAACCTTCCACCCAAAAAATTACATATAGTGCCTTTAAAATGGTCGTTTTACACAAAGTTGACTTTTATGAAGTTACCAAGTTATAACGAGGTTCTTTCATCATTAACTTACTCAGAGTTGGAATTTGGTTCATTCATACAGGTTTGAGTAACGCTGCATCGTCCTGTATTTGAGTTTTGAGAGCTCAGAAAAATCAGGGTTCACCTACCCCCTATCCACGCCCACATCCCTGTACTTATTTGCGATTATTTGGAAAATGAAGAGTCATTCGTGTAGGGTTCAGAAACTGTTGTGTCGCCGCGTGGAAAGTAACAAAAAATAAACACGAACACAAATGAACATATTCTGGTTGTCATGGTGACGATCCCCCTAAATGGTCCAGTTCATATAATTAAAGGGCCCATATTACACTGTTCATGTTATAGTGTAGGTGTATGGAGTGTATTTAAACTCCATAAACCTTCACTAGAATCATTTAGATATTTTCACCTCTAGAATTGCCCAGCTCTACAGAAAAAAGGTAAAAGTAGCAGTTAACCTGAAAACTATGGTGGAACAGAGCATTTTGATGTAGACAGAATAATCTAACATGGTTTAAAGCTCACAAAAGTCCATTTTGTGTAATATAGGACCTTTAAGTTGTTGTAGATCGCTAATGTATTTCACAATGACCAAAATGCTTATGTTATAGTTTACGTCCTTGAAAAGAAACAGGATAATATGTCTTCTTCAAATATAATTACATTAAGTCAGATATCAAATTGAGCTTACACACTAACTCTCTCCTTATGTCCTCACAGCAAACTACCAGCTCTCCCCAACCGTCAACATGCCCCAGGACGACATCGTGATGATAGAAGACGATAGGCCGCCGCTGATCCCGCCCCACCTGTCCGACCAGTCGTCCTCCAGCTCGCACGATGACATGGGCTTCATCGGAGAGAGCCCGGGAGAGTGGATCCATGACATACCAGACCAGGGGCAATGGTGAGTCAAGTTTGAACCGATTGATGCCACTGTCATCTTAGGCAATGGTTTTAGGTGGAAATGAAAAAAATGTGTGGCTAAGGTTGGCATCAAATGGTGAAAGAGTAAATGCTTATTCTGGGTTTGAACATTTTTTATTTCAATTTATTTTCATTTTTTTCCTATACAATAAAATAATAAAATTGTAATGATCATAAAACACATAAAAAAAAATAAAATAATAATAAATACATTAATGATAATAATTATATATATATATATATATATATATATATATATATATATATATACACATATATATCTTTGAAATCTCAGAACAGTTGCATAAACATGAGATGATACTGTTGAGCTCCATTTATTTCTACACAGTCCTATCCTGTTGATACTTGTAGAGGAGGTACTACAGCACATTTTCAGAAGCCTGAGATCAATATGAGCATCCGGAGTTGCATTTAGGTCATGAAAATCTGCTGCTGCTAGCCAGCTTGTGACTGTAATGTTATTTTAGAGGGACTTGTTTAACAGTGCAAATCAACTCACCTGTTGTAGTTCCAGCTAACAGGACTTTCTACTCAAATTATGTCAAAACAAAGCGCAGATAAAGTGCAAGAGCCTCAGACAAAGCAGTCCCTCAAGCTAGCGTCGCAATGTTGATGACTTCGGCTGAAAGGTATCAAAATGCATTATAAACCCTAATAAAAACAGTTCCTTTCATGTTTCTTATACCTGAAATTCTACAAGCTATTTCAACCACCCTCAGTAGTTCAGTATGTTTGGCCCGGCTCCTTTCTCCTTCCTCGGAGTGTTAAATAATGGATGAACCGAGAGCAGAGTTAAAAGTCTCCAGAGCTCTCCCCCTCCAGCCTGGAGCACCCAAGGGACCCCTGCACCCTCCGTCTGCAGAAACAGACTCTATAAAAATATATATATAAAATAAAAATGTGAAGGGGCAGCCTCATCATGCCTGTCAGAGGCCTCGAGTCTTTGGGGACCAGAGGTTAAGCAGAGAAGAGATGGCTGAAGAATAAAGAGTGAGAGTAAAAAGTGCAAAATATATCAAATAAACCATAGTTATTGTTATATTTTTATGATATAATTTTTACTTTTTTTTTTCTTTTTGTTAAAATAGATGTAAAGAATAAAAAATACATTTCTACAAGAATTTCAACATGTTTATTCATAATATGGCTGAAAATTCTGCTGAGCTATGTTATTAAAATAAATAAATAAATAAAAATACAATAAAATAAAATAAAAAGCAAATAACCAAATAACAAATAAACAAAACAAACAAACAAAAAAAAAAAAAGAAAAAAAAAAAAAAAAAAAAAAAAAAACCCAAACACATGACAATTTGGGATTGTGTTTTCTTAAATTCTGATGAACCTATAACCTAATATGCTGTAGTTTTCCTGCATCCCTGCCAGAAGGTCTTGGGTTGGATTCCCAGGGTCAAAGCAATATCTTTGGTTACAGTAGCTCAGTTGCTAGAGTGTTTGGCCTGATCCGAAGGTTGGCGGTTCAAATCTCGCCCTCGGCATAAACGTTATTGGCAGATCAGTTTTATTGACCCACAGTTTGGCAGTGCGATTTCAGCTCACACAAATAAATGCTGTTGTGTCCTTGGGCAAAACATTTAACCTGCCTTGCCCCCAATTTTTCTTACTTTCTTTCGTTCTTTCTTTTTCTTTTTTCTTTTTTATTTCTTTTGTTTTTAATTTTCTTAACAGAATCTTTTAACAGTGCATTTTTATTTATGGTACAGAGTTGAAAGTTTAAAGTAAATAAATAAAATGAAAAAAAAAAAAAGAAAAACAAAACAATTAATAAAATTAGCCCAATATTTTTTCCAGTTCCAACTTTTACTTACATGTATTTGTCGCTTTGCCATTATTCCAAACTGTTATGACCGTCATACACTTAACATATACTTCAGTGTTCTGCTTTCTGATTGGCTGTACTGTACGCGGTTACCACAGAAACACATCTCTATGGCCATGTGCGTGTACTGGCTTTATTAATTCATTTGCGCTGTCATATTTTCATGTCCTCTCCCCAGAGACGCTACAGTCCCTCTGTCTCTCCTCTATTTCATCTATTATAAATGGGGCAGGATAGCGTTAGCTTGGTGCAAATTAGCATTAGCATGTACCAGGTTAGCGTTAGCATGAAGCAGGTTAATGCTAGCATGGAGCAGATTCGTGTTAGGTTGGAGCCGGTTAGCATTAGCATGTGGCAGGTTAGCGTTGGCTGTTGGTCATGTGATGTCACTGGTTTGGGTCATGGTTTCAGTCTTTCTCACGCTCTCATTTTCTCTGTCCTTTTCTCTCTCTATCCTTCTCTCACACCACCTACTCTTTTCCTCTCTCTCCCTTTTCTCCCCTTCTCTCTTTCTTTGGCTCTTTCTCCCCTCTCCCTCTCTCTTTTTACCCACTGTAACCACTCTCACTCTCCACATCTGTGACGTTAGCATGTCATCCAGTGCCCGAGGTTATGCTGAATAATTCATACTTCACAAACATACAGTCTCTACTATGCTAGCTCTAAATGTGGGACTTAGGTGAAGCTACATTTTGCTCATGGTTGGGCCCATGGATCTATTAATATATTTGGATAGGGTAGCATATTAGTAGCTTCTACTGCCCACAAGGCATTTTTCCCATAAACACAAACTGCTTGTGTCTGACAGTTTTTTTGGGTCAAATGTCCTCAGTGTAAAATCTATCGGTCGTCTTAAAAACTGCAAACTTTTAGCTTCGTCTTGCTTTGCTTTTCTCTTCATTCTCGCTCTGATTGATCAGAGGGGTCAAGTGGTACATGGTATCTAAAGGCTACACCGTGGATCTATTAAAATAACTGGAGAGGGTATTGCTGCTTAGAGCTGTCCCGAGTTGGATTAGTGGCCACTCATTGGTACTAAAAAAATCCCTCTTGCCCAGAAAGGATTTTTCTCATAGAGCGTAATGAAATCACAAACTGCTTGTGACTGGCGGACAGAGCACCTACAGCTTTCACAAAGGTCAGATTTTTGTTGATTTTTTCACCTATTTTTATATCATACATTTTTTCTGCTCAACAAAACACTTCTTAATCATTAGCTTCAGCTACGCTCTATGTCCGCTCTAGCTAAGCTCAAGTGCTGATTGGTTAGAGCGGTCACATGGTACAACATGAACGCGCATGTGAGCGATGCAAATGAGCCCAACTGTCATGAACGAGCCACAGGTTTAGAACATACTTCAGAAGCTCCTGGAAGCATAAACATTATAATTTAATATTTATTTATTATTCCCTTGCCTCCGTTGTGGCCGTTCTGCTCATTCTCGTCATGCAAAGGCTAATGGGGGGTAGTTTCACTGTGCATGGTCAATGGGCAGAGCAAAAACGGATGTACCTAGCCTCTAAAGGCTAAACTCAAGACATGCACCATTGAGCACGGCCCATTGACTTCAATGGGCGGCCATGTTTGTGCTCTGGGGCTTGGGCTACACTCAATCACCCATTCACTCAAACTGGCAGCAATGTTGAAATGATGCCAGGGGCTTTGGCCAAAATGATGAGCTGTTAGCAGTTAGCACTGTACGATGTCTGTTTGAATCATGGATCTATAATAAGAACCGGATAAGACATTCCCCCTGTACCGACATCCACTAGTGTCTGACCCATAGGTACATATTGAGAACAATATGACACCATCTTGGGTTCACCTGCCATATTTTATGATACTTACATGTGTGTACATATTAGCTGTTCTCCCTGACAGCGGGTATCAGCGTGAACTACGTCAAATCCCAACTAACATTTGGAATTTAGTCATTTTAAATAAGGGTAAGTATTACATGTTTGCGGTGTCGTTTGTCATTGGTTTATGTATCAGTGTTGCATATGTATGTGTTGTCGAGCTCTGTGAAAGCCTCACCTCTGGAGCTAACCCTGGATTATTCGCTCTGTTCCCCGGGGAAGGCACCTGTCCATGGGCACGTTTCTCCACAGCGCCACTGCACTTAGACTCAGCTTCAGAACGGATGCCTTTTACAATCATTGTCATTCACACCCTCTTTCTCGCCCAGTGGAAACTAACTGTGTGATTTTCTTTGCTCGGAAATCTTTTATTCCACACTTTTCCATTCTCGGTTCTTTTTCACTGTCGAAATCTAAGTTATTCACAAACGAAATAGCAAAGCAGCCAGTGTGTCATTTCATTTGAGCTGGGTCGAGGTTGGGGTACAGACAACTAGGTGGATGTTTGTAGTATTTTAATTTGAATTTAAATAGTATAGCAGTGGTGGAAGGTAATGAAGTACAAGTAGTAAAGTAACTCCCTGCTCAACTACATTTTTGAACTGGACTGAAAAGTATAAAGTACTTTTCATGTGATTTTTTTTTTGTTTTTTTTTTGTCATGTCCATGGTAAGATACTGACTGAAGGTCTAGAGTTCAAGCAAACATAAATACACCAAATTTATAAGGAAAATTAAGACATTAATTTGCATTTTTACTGTTGACCAAACTCTTTCATTTTTGAATCAATACCACTACATTTAGCACTTTAACACGTACTTGTACTTTATACTCTTACTTTTAAAGCACATTTTTAAAAAGATAATGAAATACTTTTACTTAAGTGGATCTTTTCATGTGATACCTTTACTTTTACTTGAGTAACTTTTCGCCTCTCTATCTGTACTTTTAAGTAGTGATATTAAGTACTTCATCCACCACTGTACGAAGCCTGGACTAAACAAGGACATATGACAGATTTCATGTTTTTCTGACTTAGTTTGATGGATTGTATATATTTATTTGTTTATCATAGTTAAGTGGCAGTTTGTGGGAAAAAAGTTGAAAAGAAAAGTACAAAAATACAACAAGTAGCAGTGAGTTCTGAAATCCCTATACCTATGTTCATTTGTCTGTATTAGTCTAATAATGACTCTTGTGTACTTTAGACATGTCTCGGTCCTTGTTAACATTGTTGCTTGGAAACAGTGATGGAATTACCTCTGCATGTGAAAAAACTGTGGTATAATTAGAAAACTCACCCAAAGTAAACCTGGACTAGACCAGGACTATAACAGGCTCTGTGCACAGGAGCATGCTAGCTAGCTTACTGTGGCCGTGTCCCAATTCGCCAAATGCACTGTTTGAAGTAATGTTTGAAGTACCCGCCCGACGAAGGGTACTCGTAGGTGATGTAAACCAGTACTTACATTTGAACATGTATTGCGCAGCGTTCTCCATTTTCGTCTTTTTTTGCATAGGCACAGTGCATGATGGGATATAGCAAAGTGTGCTCGGCTTTGTGCGCTTCAACTACGATCGTTCTCTCACACAAAAAAAAAATTCAAAAGGATCAATCTAAAGACTATGCAATTGTTTTTATATGTTGATTTTTTCAGTTTGTGATGTTATTTTAATATTTTTTATGCCTCAAATTTAGCATTAGCTTTAGCATTGAGACACAAACCCCTGCCTTTCTAAAACGAGACATGTCCTGCGTCCACTGTAATCTGTAAATATGTATTAATTTAACCTCGACCTCATAGAGACACAATTGGACAGGAAGTAGTGATGCTAACACATGCCAGATGCTGTTACCGAGCCAACTGGAGTAGAACCGGACCAAACTAGGAGTGAACTCGCTTAAGACGAATCAATGAAAAAATGGGGCAACATTAGCTTAGTAGGTGGAGGATTCATCCATCCAACCAAAGCTCTGACCGAGGTATGCTTTTGTTTCGTCCATGAGCAAGACACTTTATCTAGTTTACTGGTGCCGATCAACAACTTGAAGAAAACATTCTTACCATGAGCAGGGTTGCCTCTTCACAGATCTGCCCTGTAAATCGTCCTGGTAGCGCCAATTTTTCTTCTCTAGGGAATTACGTACAGTTCACTCCATACTGCAACATTCCAAGAAAATCAATTTCATCTGCCTAGAAACAAGAAACTGGCATTCCCTCCATCAGAAATATTACACAATGCACCTTTATGGTCTTTCACACTGTATAACTCACAATGGATTGCATAGTTCAATGCCATATGTCTTTTGTTTGTGCCGTTGCGATGATAGGGAGCGCATGCTGGGTCTATCTGGCTTTTCAGAAGACACGCTTGTAAATTCAAACTTTTGTATATCTTCCCTAACTTCATTTGACCTGTTAACATTAATATATGGTCCACTGTCTCCCTCCTCTCCCATTCACTCCCAAAGCAGTGCCAAAACAGGAAGACCCAGTCAAAATGATGTATGGTGCCAGAGATAAGGGGTCCAATGAAATAGCGCAATGATCTGGATAAACAAGAAGTTGGAACTAGGAGGAATGCAGGGCCGTGGCAGAAATACTGTTCTAAGGCGGGTTTTTATGGAGATGCAGAGAGAAAGCAGAATTTTTCACAGTTCACACCTGGTTTTTATCCCAAGTTTTGACAAAGAACAGAAGGGTGGGTCTGAACAATTTCGAAAGTTGTCAAAAAAAAAAAAAAAATCTTGGATATGTTGCAAATAGTAATATGTTATGTTGACTCAATTTTTTTCTGGTTTAATTTTTTATTATTATTATTTCTTTTTTCAAATTTAGGTAATATTTGTACTGGATTTTTCCCAACATATTTGAACAAAACCTTACAGTACAGATACATTGTATATGCAGTTCTTTAGGTCAAAATAAGTCCGCCGTGTGCTGTCTGCAATTACAAAGCATTTTATTGTTTGAGAATCCGGAAGTGTTCAATAAAACGGTTTATAATTAGGAGCAGACAGTGCACAGCGGTCTTATTTTGATCTCAAGATAGACCTGTCACGATGACGTTTTTAAAATGTTGACATTAGAGACAATACAAACAGTAAAAGACATTAGACGTTTGGACTTGAGGGAATAGAGTGCATACATCGAGGTTTGAAAGGGATGATGGGACAATAAGAATGGCATTTGTTCTTATATGAGAGAGAGAGAGAGTGTGTGTGTGTGTGTGTGTGTGTGTGTGTGTGTGTGTGTGTGTGTGTGTGTGTGTGTGTGTGTGTGTGTGTGTGTGTATGGGTAGGTAACTAATGAAACAAAAAAGCTAGATTTTATATACACCTTTTCTTATTTGTTTCCCCTTTGTTTCTTTTGTTAATTTATTTATTTTTTGCCAGATAGTGTCAGTGCAGCCTTCTTCCTGAGGGGGCGCTGATCAGGATACCTACATCGTCATGGAGGCAACTCTCTATCCCATTAAGACAGCGGTGGGAAAACTACGGCCCACGGGCCACATACGGCTCGTTGGGTTTATTAATCCGGCCCGCCGAACGTGACCAAATAATGGCGCACAGCTACATCAACCTTATGTTACTCTTTTATTCTCTTATCGGCCCTTCTGCACAACAACATATTTTTTCACAGAAGCCCGATCAAAGTACCAAGGCAAGTTTTTTGCTGGTATTCAAATTAGTAAAAACTAGCAAGCCTTTCTCTGAAGACGAGGTTTTAAGCATTTGGAAAACAATTTGTACAATGAGCCTTTCATATTCATGCTTCACTACATGTTACAGGCCAAATCTCTAATGTAATATAAATATACAAATATCCTGGCCTGGTCCCTCTGTCAAATTTTAGAACCTACTGTGTCCCGTGTGTCAAAAAGTTTGCCCACACCTGCGTTAAGATAACAATTTGTGAAGTACAATATCGCTACAGAGAAATATTGTGATAAATGCTGGTATTGAAAGTACTTTATGTACTGACACAACAACAACAATAAAGCAGGACAATCCCAGAAAACATTTTTTAACTTCAACCCTACAGCTCAAATCTTATAGTTTTACCATAAACAACTACTCTCCCCACTACTGTAGAGAAAGAGTACACACGATAAATACTGACCCCCAAAAGATATGATTCCATCTATCATTTATTGAACGATAAGCTGATACAGATCTACCTCAACAGCTGTTACACAATATATCTGATCTGTTGAGTATGTGTCCACTGATGCAAAGGTTGGCGTTTCGAATCCCGCTCTCGACATAAACATCATTGGTTGAGCGGTCAGATCCTGACTCACAGGTTGGCGGTGCGATTCCAGCTCCCACAGATGATGCTGTTGTTGTGTCCTTGGACAAGACACTTAACCCAACTGTGTCTGTGTACACTGTTGTATGGGTGAGTGGTTCTATATAAAATAGACATGTTTTTGGATTTTGTATTGTCTAGTGCAAACTGTTGTTGTGTCTTTAGGCAAGACACGCCTTGACAAGATAGAACGTGGTGTGTGTGAGTGTTGGTGGTGGTCGGAGTGGATGATGGCGGAGTCTGGCAGCCTCGCTTACGTCAATCTGCCTCAGTGCGTGAAATTGTAGAGCGACTATGAGTGTCAGGAAAACCGCTTTATAAATGTAAGACAATTTTTGGCAAAAAGTCTGTAGTAATTCTTTTTTTTTTTAGATTTATTTCGAACTTGAATTACATTTCATATTGCCGCTGTGTCTTTGAGTAAAACACTTTTTGACTACCTTCTATCTCCATTTGTTTGGGGGTGGTTGCTAATCCAATTCCTTGCACTACACACGATTGTGCGATTGTACTCATTCACCATTTTATTTAGCCTATTTGGATTTTATAACTCCTTACACAAACATTTTTATATATGACCCCACACTGCTCCATATACATAACAAACTGGGGGCTCATCCTTGATTTGAACTTGCAACAAAAACATCTCAAACTTTACATCAATGCTTCTCCTTCTCCGGCGCAGTCCCCTTGAAACCTGCTTACCTTCTCTGAGATACCTTCAACTTTATGAACTCTGGAAACAGCAGATAAAAAAACTCTTTCAAATTCATGTTTATGTGGAATTGTT
The DNA here is from genome assembly GCA_019594935.1 of Periophthalmus modestus. NCBI lineage: Eukaryota > Metazoa > Chordata > Actinopteri > Gobiiformes > Gobiidae > Periophthalmus > Periophthalmus modestus. The sequence goes on from JAIEZT010000021.1 coordinate 6,536,183, forward strand.
GGCTGTTAAAAGGACCATGACTCTAAACACGAGCCTCCTTCAGACTTGGATGTCACATTGAAGCACCCTCAGAGTTTTTTGTTAATACTTTTTGCTCTAGAAAAATGTCCTTTTGCAAATGTTTATCACTGAATGCGAAAGTTACACTTTAAAAAAAGTGTATTATAGTTTACCATAGTGTGTTGACAAAATGGTAGCTACATTTGTGGATAAATTCAACATTTAAAGAGGAGGTATTTTACTTCTATGCTGTATTAATGGTTAACACATAACATATTTAGATCACCATGTTACCCTTTTGTTTAAAAATTATTCATTCACCAAAAATGGACATGTTTTATAAGTTTTCACTTTCATTTTTGAGTCCCCCTGTGATAGTGTCTGGTGGGGCGGGCCAACACGCACGACTCAGAAGGCAGTTTAACAGTGTTTATTCACAAAGTGGCAAGTATATATATACAAGGTGCAATGCAATTGAGTCTCTTTCTCTGTGGTGAGTATATATACAGTGCAGGAGGGCAGAGTCTCTCTCTCTTGGGTCGGGGAACGAGACGACGAGCAGGGAGTGGTGAGTAGAACAGGATCCAGTGCACGTAGACAGACAAGTGAAGCACAGTACGATACCAGGTGAGGAGCAGGGTCGGGATGAGGCGAAGACAGGCTGACAGGCGAAACCGGAGGCAGGAGTCTGGAGACAAAGATATCCAGCGTGAGTGTGGTACAAAAAAACACCAGGGAGCATAAGTAACAGGAGCTAGGTAGTCACGTTTGGTACACGGACGTTCTGGCACCGGGTAGCACTCTCCAGCCCTCTTTATCCCCCCCACGGCAGGTGATGGCAATCAGCCTGATGAGAGGCAGGTGCGCGTGGGAGTGGCTGGAGGCTCCGCCCAGTTCCGGGGTCAGCAGGTGCAGGAGGGGGGAGGAGAACACAGGAACAGGCAGGGATGACAGATCATGACAGTACCCCCCCCCCTAAGGGCCACCTCCTGGTGGACCCCCAGGCCTGTCAGGGATGGGCGCGGTGGAATTCTCGGACCATTTCAGGGTCCAAGATTCGCGCCCTCGACCCCAGGAACGCTCCTCAGGACCGTAGCCTTCCCAGTCGACGAGATACTGGAGCCCCCGGCCACGACGGCGGACATCGATGAGGCGGCGAACCGTGAAGGCGGGATGTCCGTCGATGAGTCGGGCGGGAGGAGGGGGCTCGGCCGGAGGGCATAGGTCGCTGGTTCTGACTGGCTTCAACTGCGAGACGTGGAATGGGGATGGATCCGGAGAGCAGGTGGGAAGTTCTAGCTGGACTGCAGCAGGGTTGATGATCTTGGAGATCTTGAAGGGCCCCAGGAAGCGAGGAGAGAGAGTTTGCGAGACTCAGTTTTAAGCGGGATGGTCTTGGCGGAGAGCCAGACCTCTTGGCCGGGCTGGTACTCGGGGGTGCCGGGACACGGTGCCGATCTGCCGCCCTCTTCGTGCGGACCCCAGCCTGGAGCAGAGCAGTGCGGGTCTTCCTCCAGACGCGGCGACAACGCTGGAGGTGGTGCTGGACGGAGGGGACTGCCAGGTCCTCCTCTTCAGAGGGGAAGAGCGGCGGCTGGTATCCCAGGGATGCCTGGAACGGGGAGATGCCGGATGCCGAGCTGACAAGTGAGTTGTGGGCGTACTCTATCCAGGGGAGGAAGGAGCTCCAGGATGATGGGTTGGCAGAGACGACACAGCGGAGGGCGGATTCCAGGTCTTGGTTGGCGCGCTCGGTCTGCCCGTTGGTCTGGGGGTGGAATCCGGAGGTGAGGCTGACCGTGGCACCCAACCCTCGGCAGAAGTCTTTCCACACCTGCGACGTGAACTGGGTGCCACGGTCGGAGACGATGTCGCAGGGGATACCGTGGAGGCGGAAGACGTGAGAGGTGAGTTGATCGGCGGTTTTTCTTTGGCGGTCGGGAGTTTGGGAAGTGGAATGAAGTGGGCGGCCTTGGAGAAACGGTCAACGACGGTGAGTATGGTGGTGTTACCTTGGGACGGGGGCAGGCCGGTCACAAAGTCTACTGCTATGTGGGACCAGGGTCGTCGGGGAACTGGGAGCGGAAGAAGCAGACCAGAGGGAGGTGAGTGTGAGAGGCCTTGGCCTAGCACATACCTGGCAGGCGGAGACATACTGCCGGGTGTCACTGACCATGGTGGGCCACCAAAAGTGTCTTTTCAGGAGCGACAGGGAACGGTTGACACCAGGATGGCAGGCGAATTTCGAGGCGTGGATGAATTCTAGGACCTGGGAACGGACAGAGTCAGGTACAAATAATTTGCCAGGAGGCCCATTACCTGGGTCGGGCTGGTCGGTCTGGGCTCTCTGGACGAGGTCCTCTATCTCCCAGTGGACCGCGGCCACAATGCGGGACGGAGCGAGGATGGGTTTCAGGAACTGACGGGTCTTCTTGGCTGAATTGACGGGACAGGGCGTCAGGTTTGACGTTGCGGGAACCGGGACGGTAGGTGAGGGTGAAATTAAAGCGGCTGAAGAACAGGGACCAGCGGGGCTTGGCGGGGGGATTCAGGCGTTTGGCGGACTGGATGTAAGAGAGATTCTTATGATCGGTCCAGACGAGGAAAGGTTGCTCCGCCCCTTCAAGCCAGTGGCGCCACTCCTCTAGTGCCAGCTTCACGGCCAGCAGCTCCCGATCTCCCACGTCGTAATTAGCCTCAGCAGACGACAGGCGGCGGGAGAAGAAGGCGCAGGGATGGAGGCGGTTCTGGGGAGCGAAGCGTTGTGACAGGACGGCTCCAACTCCGGTATCCGAGGCGTCGACCTCCACGACGAACTGGCGGGATGGATCGGGTTGGTGCAGGATGGGAGCAGATGTGAACAGGTCCTTGAGTTTCATGAAGGCGGCCTGGGCTTCGGGTGACCAGACCTACGAACGGCGAGGCGGGGGACGTGAGTTTGGTGAGTGGAGCGATGACCCGGCTGAAGTCTCGGATGAAGCGGCGGCGGTAGAAATTGGCGAATCCGATGAATCGCTGGAGCTGTTTGCGATTCACCGGGGCTGGCCACTCCAGGACGGCTTTGATCTTCTCGGGGTCAGCTTTCACCTGACCCTGCCCCCCACGATGAACCCGAGGAAGCTGACCTGGCTGGCGTGGAACTCGCACTTCTCTGGTTTTACGAATAGCTTGTTTTCCAGAAGGCGTTGCAGGACCTGGCGGACGTGGCGTTGATGTTCGTGGATGTCTCGGGAGGAGAAGATCAGTATGTCGTCCAAGTAGACGAAGACGAAGTGGTTGAGGAAGTCTCTAAGAACGTCGTTGATGAGAGCCTGAAAAACAGCAGGAGCATTAGTGAGTCCAAAAGGCATGACAAGGTATTCAAAATGTCCAAGGGGGGTCTTGAAGGCGGTCTTCCACTCGTCTCCCTCCCGGATGCGGACAAGGTGGTATGCGTTCCGGAGGTCCAGCTTAGAGAAGACGGTGGCGCCATGGAGCGGGGTGAAAGCAGAGTCCAGGAGTGGTAGAGGATACTTGTTTCTTAACGGTGATTTGGTTTAATCCACGGTAATCGATGCACGGGCGGAGGGTCTTGTCCTTCTTGGCCACAAAGAAAAGCCAGCTCCGACGGGTGACGAGGACGGGCGAATAATTCCAGCGGCTAATGAGTCCTTAATGTAGTTTTCCATAGTCTCTCTCTCCAGTTTGGAGAGGTTGTACAGTCTACTGGAGGGAAGTGGAGCGCCCGGGAGCAGGTCAATGGCGCAGTCGTAGGGCCGGTGCGGGGGAAGAGACATGGCCCGGCTTTACTGAACACCTCCTGGAGGTCATGGTACTCCTCGGGGACTGAGTCCAAGCTGGGGATCTCCGGAGGTGAGCAGACGCTGGCGCCCCCAGCAGGAGACAGGGCGGACCGGAGGCAGAGGGCGTGGCAGGAGGAGCTCCACCCCGACACCCGCCCCTGGACCCAGTCGATGGTCGGGTTATGTGACCGGAGCCAGGGGAAACCGAGCACGAGGGGCGCCGAGACGGTGGAGGCCACGTGGAATCTCCGCTGTTCACGGTGATTGCCAGAGAGGACCAGAGTGATGGGCTCGGTGCGGTGGGTGACTTGGGCCAGGGGCTGTCCATTAAGTCCGAGGGCAGTGAGAGGGGAGTCCAAAGGCTCGAGCTTGACCCCGAGTTGCTCTGCCACGCGGGGGTCCAGGAAGTCCTCCTCGGCCCCTGAGTCCACCAGGGCCGAGACGGGGAACGAGTCCAGGTTATAACAGAGTGTAGCATCCAATAAAATCCGGCTAGACGGGAATGGGACACGTGACTGACCCACCAGTACTCCCATCTCTACTGGTGGGCGCCCCCTTTTGGCCGCACGGGGCATGTGGCAATGTAGTGCCCCCGGGTGCCGCAGTAGAGGCACTCCCCGGCCAGGCGGCGGCGCTGCATGCGTTCCTCCGGGGAAAGGATGGTCCGGCCCACCTGCATGGGTTCCCCGGGAGGCGGGGCCTCCTGGAGGAGCGGAGGCTGCGGCGGCGGGGGGCGAGCGGTGGCTCGCGCTGGTGAGCGCCGCTTCTCTCTCCGACGAGTCTGGAGCCTATTATCTATGCGGTTAGCTAGGGAAACCAAAGTCTGCAGGTCCGGAGGCTCATCTCGTGAAACTAGTTCGTCTCTCAATTGGTCGTTAAGCCCCCCCGCACGAACACGGCCCGCAAAGCGCTATCCGTCCAGTCTAGTTCCGCGGCGTTAGTCCAAAATTCAATGGTGTAGTCGGCCACTGAACGGGATCCCTGGGTCAGGCTGAGTAGGCGGGATGCGGCGTCCGCGCGATAGTGCGGGTGGTCGAACACCAGTCTAAAAGCGGCAACAAAGTCATTGTAATCCACAGTATCGAGTACCACATTGGCAAAGCGCGCCTCGGCCCACTGAAGCGCCTTACCCCGAGCAACCCACAAACATAGCGGATCTTGCGGCATCCGAGGTGAAACGGGCGGGACACTGTCGAAACATGGAAGTGCACTGAAATAAAAATCCACGGCAGAGGCTGGGCTGCCCAGCATACGGATCCGGATCCGTGCCCCTGGACTCCGGGGGGCGCGGAGGAGACGGAGTCCTCACCGCGACGACGGCAGGACCAGGAACAGGTGCGGGCGGGGCCGGAGCGAGCAGAGTAGACAGCTGATTAGTAAGTTGATTCACCTGCTGCGTGAGCGCCTGGTTGTGCTCTAACAGGTCCTTGATCGATTGTTCGTGCTGCCCGATCATTACGCCGTGGTGTGAGTAGGCCTGGCGCCAGGCCGGGTCTACCCCTGAGTCGGCTTGGTCCATGTTGGCCAGAACGTACTGTGATAGTGTCTGGTGGGGCGGGCCAACACGCACGACTCAGAAGGCAGTTTAACAGTGTTTATTCACAAAGTGGCAAGTATATATATACAAGGTGCAATGCAATTGAGTCTCTTTCTCTGTGGTGAGTATATATACAGTGCAGGAGGGCAGAGTCTCTCTCTCTTGGGTCGGGGAACGAGACGACGAGCAGGGAGTGGTGAGTAGAACAGGATCCAGTGCACGTAGACAGACAAGTGAAGCACAGTACGATACCAGGTGAGGAGCAGGGTCGGGATGAGGCGAAGACAGGCTGACAGGCGAAACCGGAGGCAGGAGTCTGGAGACAAAGATATCCAGCGTGAGTGTGGTACAAAAAAACACCAGGGAGCATAAGTAACAGGAGCTAGGTAGTCACGTTTGGTACACGGACGTTCTGGCACCGGGTAGCACTCTCCAGCCCTCTTTATCCCCCCCACGGCAGGTGATGGCAATCAGCCTGATGAGAGGCAGGTGCGCGTGGGAGTGGCTGGAGGCTCCGCCCAGTTCCGGGGTCAGCAGGTGCAGGAGGGGGGAGGAGAACACAGGAACAGGCAGGGATGACAGATCATGACACCCCCCTTTTTTGCTCTCCATGCTAAGTCACCCCCCCCTTCAGAGCGCTAGCACAACACAACAGTGCACATCCCGCTAATGAAACTACTGCACATCGCATCAGCTTTGTCAAGTTGTTGTTTACAATTTTGTATCCTGCTTTTGTATTTATGGACAATTTTCAGCTTGTGGGCGGAGGAATGGACAGAATCTTACAAATAACCATAAGGAAGGTTCGAATAGTGTCCAGGAGAGATCACTGAATTACTCAAACATGCATGGATGACATCTAAAACCTCTTCAGGCATGTTTTTGAATAGGCAGCTTACCATTTTCTGTTTAAACTTTAGCATCTTTTCTTACAAAATCAGTATAGAAAGCAAAAAAAATAGATTTTTTGCAACATTTTTGGTAACATATGCAGATCATATCAAGTATAATTGGTGTGTTTGTGGTCTATACGGTATAGTAATGTAAAACTAGTGTGAATGTCCAATTTACTACTATCTAAATGTGATATTTAGCGGTAACACTCCTCTTGTTAAGTATATCTCTGGTCTCCTTTAGCTCACATTCGCTCCTCTTTTATATTTAGATGTCATTTCGGTGATTTTACGGCTCCCCTGCACACATGACTTTTTATGGAGCGTAGGCCAGTTTTGATGTGGTTCTTGTAGATATGACCGAAGCACTACTACTAAGTTTAAAAGAAAACATTTATCAAAGCGTTGCTGCTGCTGCTGTGTAAATGCCACTGTTAGAAGTGTGTTTTCAGAGGGCAGGGATTATTTCCACCACCGTGACTGTACAATCCCTCTTTTTTGTAGGATTATAATTATTGCGATGTCTTGGGCAAGAGGCGCTCTGTGTGTAAACTCCATTCTCGTTATAACACACCAAAGAACGACGTTAGTGAGGGTTGGATTGATACTAAATATGAGAGGTATCGAAAAGTTTTGTGTAAAAAATATTGATACTTATACACTTAGATCTCGCTTGGGTGGAGCAAAGATGATACCTAGGTAAAATATTTAAAAGGGGGTGGTATTACTCTTCTAAGTGGTACTAATTGCTAAAACATAACACATTTAGAGCGCCATGGTACCTTTTATTATTTTGAAATATTTTAGCCAAAAACAATGTATTAAAATGCTTAATTTGTTTCAGTTTAGTTTTTGGCGCTCTTAGTCTCCCTTTCTTTTGTTTCCCCTTCACAGCTCGATCACAAAACAATCTGTGCATCCCGCTAATGAAACTACTGCACATCATATCAGGTTTGTGAAGTTGTGGTAGATGATTGTTGTAGGCTTGTATGCTGAGCTTTGGACCGAATCGAATTGCTAACTACTGTATGAAGAGGGTTCGAATAGGGGCCGGCAGAGATTGCTAGATTACTCAAAGATGCATGGATGACATCTAAAACGCTTTCAGGCATGTTTTTGATGAGGGAAGGTTAAAATAAGGTAGAAAGCTCCTCCTAGGACCTGGCGTCCTCATATGTGGACAACATATTTTGGGTTGTCTAGGCCACAATGCAATTTTTTTGAATAACAGCAAACAAGAACAGCAACAATGCAAATATATTCATTTTTTTCAAATAAAAAAAATCTAATTCAAATAAAAAAAATCAAATATATTTCTTTTTTTTTTTTTTTTTTTTTTTGTAAAGGCACATGTCTCCTGCTCCTGTCAGTAGCACTTCACATGAGACACATTGTTCCAAGAGGCACAATTGTTGTTTCTCATTTAGTTTTTACATTCAGGACAAATGTTGCTGTGTTCAGGTTCTTAATAAATAGTTTTTGCAAATCATTATTCAAATGTTTTACCACAATGATTAAAATGTCCACATATGAGGACATTCGTTTTACATCACTTTTCTCAGAAACTACATAATGTAAAAAGATAATTCTTTGTATTTACACTCATCAGGTCCAATCAGCCCAAATAACAAAGAGAAATTAATAAAGTCATGCAAGAGCTCAGGTCTTAGGAGGTTAAAGTCAATTTTGCATAATACCCCGTCCTTCTTAGTAAAGAAGTTTCAATGCATTTTAATACAAAACATATTGGAATCGGTATGGGGTTGATAAATCAGTTCGCAGTAGTACGTGGTATCAGAATAAAAATCAGTGTTCAGTACTAATTGTGTTGAGTTTATGTCAGATGCCCTTCCTTTCACCGTAGCTAGTGCCCCCCCTATTTCAACCAGAATTGTGCTCAAATGTGCCGGTAAATGTGTATGTATTATAAAACCTCAGCAGTACCGAAATATCACTGCATTTTTTTTTTTTTTACATTTTTTATATTTTTGTTCACCCATTTGCAGATTGTTGGTAATTTTCTATCCTAGATTACTTACAAACTAACTATTTGATTTTTGTTTCAACCACTAGAGGCGCCATTCTTCCTTTAAAACCTCCATCTCCGTATTGTCATTCCTCATTACTCCGACCTGCTCATCCGAACGGACAGATATACAACGGGAAGGCGGGACGAGTCTGTGATGTCCTCTTGTGTCTCCGTCTCACGTCGCCGCGGAGACGAGACCCCCCCCACCCCCCCTCGCACATATACCTTATCCCCCCACCCCACATTGTTTACGTGTGCACAGGCAACGGTAAACAATCTCCCAAATTAACATATAAAGTGGAAAAGGTCCATGTAGGCCCCGCTAAAGCAAACCTAGCATTCGAAAGCCCATCTCTGCTGACTCCGTATAGCGCTCGGACGTAGCATAACTAAAAATCACAAGTGTCGAAATAAATGCATATAAAGCTATCAGTGGGAATGGATTTAAACAGCGCTACAATGCTAGTATTTGAGTCAGTGTGCTGTTAAATGGCCGACATAGAGACTGCAGCGCTGGGTGCATGCCGGACATTTTTCTTCCTTAAATGCTAATAGGTGTGACTATCCTATGAATATTTACTGTCTAAGGGAGTCGGTAGTACGAGGTTGTTCTGTGTGCTCCCTCGTTGTGCTTACTTTAGTTTAAATCGTATAATAACATGTACAGTATAGGTTTTTATATAGGCCATATAAACTGAAATGAATGATACTGAGAACGATTTAGGCTCCTGAGTTTTATACAGAAATATCAGTTGGTCTAACATTATTTGATTAGTGTTTGGATTAGGTGTATGGATTAGGATTAGGAGCAGTTTTTGATTACTACAAAATATTCAGTGAACCTAAGTCATGTAAATAGAAGAAAAGAATATAGAAATATATCTGGGAAGTTGTAGGTTCACTATGTAACTTTTCTAGGATATGAAAAGTAGATGAAGCCACCAGGTGACATCGCCAGGCGACACCACCAGGCCAAGTTACTGGTAAGATCTGTGGAGAGGTTATGAATGCAAGTTTTTCAATAAAAACTCTATTGTCTGCAAAAAATGTGGACAAAACAAAAAAAACAACCCAAAAAAAAAAAAAAAAACCCAACATTTTCATCAATCCATTCATCCATCCATTTTCTTCCAGGGCCGGGTTGCGGGGGCAGCAGAGACTCCCAGACTTCCCTCACCCCAGACAAAAAACTCTATTGTCTGCAGAAAATGTGGACAAAACCAATAAAACTAAATAAAAAAACATTTTCATAAAAAATACATATGGTAAATGGTCACATTTTTATATAGCGCTGTTCCACCTTCAAGGCACTCAAAGCACTTTACATCAGGAACCACTCACCCAGTCACGCACCAGTGTACACAGGCACTGGCTCGGTTTTGCTCAAGGACACAACAACAGCATTCATGTGTGGGAGCTGGAATTGTACCGCCAGTGGATGTGACCAGTCTACAAATGATATTTAATGTCGAGAGCGGGATTCGAACCGCCAACCTTTGGGCTTTAAGGTCTGACCGCCTACCAACTGAGCTAGTATGATGCACGGAATAAAATAATTAAAATACAAAGAACCAATATCTAATGTCCCTCACCCACTCCTGAGTTTGTAGTCTTTAAAACTATTCTTCACAAATACAGTTTCTTCTCATAATTGTAGCTTATGTTAAAAAGTCCTCATGGCATAAGCACTGAAAACAACATTCTCTGTGTAATCCATAATTAAATTTCGTCCAACTTGTCCTATTGTTTATACACTCATGTCTGAGGAAGTCCACTGCAAACTCAATTTAACCGCCCTTCCTCTATCCCTCCATCCCTCCCTCAATCTTTCTCTCTTTGTCTGCGTCCGTGACTTTGGCACTATTTACAGGAGATTATCGCAAATCAAAGGTGCAGACGATGCTCTAACAGGCTCAGAGTTGACTGTTTTATTATTCGTTTTATGTTGGGCTTTTAGGCCTGTGTTTTATAGCTGCAATTAAAAGAACAGTGGCGAACACGTAATGTCATATGCTCAGACTAAGATACTGCATAGTACTAAGTCTGTTTATACGGTGTGGAGGTGATACTGGTCGATTGGGTTGAGTACCTGTCGAGCAACATGGGGTTTGCTGGTTCAGGTGTCATATCAGCTGTACTAAAGTCGTGTCCCTGGGCAAGACACTTTAATTGCTAGAATGACTGGTTAAGAAAAAATGGATATATTAATAATAACTGCCCCCCGTCTGTATTGACTATTATTGGCCTACAGAATGTTGTGATGTCATTTGCAACCCCAGTAACACAACCATTCTTCCACCTGCGCCAATTTTGCGCCAATGAATCAAAAACCTATTCTCTTTTAGTCACTTCACAAGATAATCACAGTAGCATTACACCAAGTGCTATTTATATACTATCGCGAAATATAGAGGAAGGTCTCCAGCCATCGCTTTGACAGCAGACCCTCTCAGCCTCAGTGTGTGATGGAAGACAGCTCCAGAGTGTGGCCTATGCATCAGAGCCCAACAGAGCGCTCATGCAGTCAGGTGAAGCAACTACATCCAGCCCACAGGAGGACAACCTTTTTCAGCCTGCACACTACTCCAGACAGTCAACCAGGCTCAGACGTAAGAACTTACTTGCTAAAGTTTACAATCGGCGGAGTGCATTTCTGTCTGTTTCATTATGCTAGACGGCTAAAGTAGTTATTTTAGAGGTCTTTTGAATCTTATCTTTCTATTATGAGAGGACAAAACAAACAGACTGAGAGGACACTCGGTTTGCAGCACTTATCCTTGCAAGTTTAGAGCTACGGCTAAGATCTATTTGATCATCTTGAGTGCCTTTAAGGGCTATTTAAAGTGCTTTATTTATGATGAAATTAATTGGCAACAACTTATAATAACAAATAAAAAATACATAGCGTGAAGAAGTAGCCTACATTGTGGTTAGCGCATAGAGTGTATAAAGAAGTGGAGTAAGGGATTGTGATGTCACCCATAGCGTTCGGCAGCAACCAAATGAAACTCGCCAAGGCTAACAGTTATATTAAGAATTTCAACTGCGAGTATCATAGCAACCAAAGAGTCAATCCAGAGTGAGGCTGTTGAAGGTAATGCCCCTTCCAGCCGACATCGCTGTCAATCAAATCTGTCGCTAATGCTAGCATGAGTGACCTTGAGGAAATGGTGAGAAAATCTTGATTTATAGACAAAATAGTATAGAAATAGCAATAGTAATAACATTGTACGAGCAAAATGACGAGCTTGACAGCAGGAGTTTTTCAATAGAAAGTGAATTGGAGCCAGAGTCGATGGAGTTGGAAGTGCGCTCATGCTCACTTCTTATTTGAAACGCGTCAGCTAGCGGGTTTGCTATGTCTAGTTATATGTACAGCCTAATCCAGGATATCGGCCTAACATAAGTAAGTAAAACAAATAATAGTCTATATATATTTAAGAAAAAAAAATTAAGTTACATAAAAGAAATAAATAAGAAAGAAGTTACTCATGTCAATAGGGTAGCGCATTAGCAAAGAGGGCTTTTAGCACCATAAAGCACTTAGCATCTCAGCTGGTGTGCAGATTGACACTTTAGCTTCCCCAGAGCAGAATAGAGACAGCGCACGTGGATGTGAAGCGCTAGGCTAGGCTGCAGATTTGCCTGTAAGCTAGTCCTCCGTGCTGGTTAATTTTACATGACAGAGGGAGTTAGCGCGACGGGAGCTAGCATCTGCACGGAATGCTTTTAAACATCGCCTACGAAGGCCGGATGAAAAATGTAGAGATTGACTAACTGGTGCATTTTAGAATTTGATGTGATAATTTCAGATGGAAAGCAGGGGCCTATAAAACACTGAAGAAAATAACCAACAATAATGCATTTTTGACTCAATATCGCCACCTATTTTACACTAAAGTGACTCCTGTGAGCTTTAGGCCATGTTAGAATGTTGTTACCTCATCTTTTTTGTGCAGAAATATCAGACAATGCCAGTTTTTGTTTTATGTATTAGTAGGTCCAGTAACGAACCACATTAACTACAATCAAAAGATGACTGAGTGGCAAGAACTTACGCCTCACAGCAAGAGGTTTCTGGGTTTGACTTTTCCTTTGTGGAGTTTGCATGTTTCTCTATGTGTCTGGTAGGGTTTTCTCCAGCCACTCTGATTACTCCCATCAACCCAAAACATGCACAATAGGTCAGATCCTCCAGATGAAGTAGTCCTAACAAGACAAACTCAAGATCTGGAGATGACTTTTGCTTTTGACAGGTTGTCCCAGAGGCATTGAAGGATGGGTCAAATGCAGAGGACAAAAAAATTTACCTTAACCATAAACCAGGTCAAACATCTGCATTGTGATGGTTAAAATGCTAATTATAATTCTTAACTGCCCTCCTCCTCAATATTTAACAGTGATATTCATGGGTTTCAGCTTCCACTTTAACATGCAACATTTTGAAGACTTTCCACCATTGAAAACATATAATATTTAGTTTTAAACAGTTAATTGCTATGGAAACGGTCAAAATTTCTAATCATTCTCATACCCATAGATAATTCTAGTTCAGATTGCAATATTTTGTCAATTAAAGCAGACAAATTATGCAAAATTTACTTTTCAGAGCTTTTAACCATGTTATAGTTGTTCCTCTCACCATTTACTCACCCAAAGTTGTATTTGGAGTGATTTGTGTATGTTTGAGTTATCTTTAAATGCTTATTTTCAAGACGCCATATTACTGATCATCTCCTTTCACCGACCTCGGCATACGGCCACTTCCCTGTACTAACTTCATTCTCCAATTTTATTTTCTTACTCGGTGATACACGTAGAAATTGACACCAGAAAAAATGAAAAAAATCCACTCCTCGCTAGTGTGATCTGGAGCACGGAGGTCTGTACTCATTGTTGTGATGACTTTTTCTGCGAAGTTGGCTCCTATTGGGCACTGCAGTTTTCTAACAAGGAAGTCAGTGGACTCGTTTCTTTTACTAAGTCGTTGAATGTTACGATTTTAAATGTCCAAATTCTAACATAATGATCCACGGGTGTCATAGATTATAACTATACAGCAGACACAAGCACAGTAGGTCTTCTTTAAGTCATTGAGGGCAATTATTTGATGAGATATTACGTATTGTGCGGTCAGAGCTTAGTTGATGATAGATGTCCATAGTCTGCTGAAATTTGTGGGCACTTGCTAACCCCATTAGCATCATGAATTAATATTAGCATGACTGAGACTAGGGTAAAGCGCTTGGGGTAGGCATGCATTGTGATTGGAATGTGAGATGTCTAAGGAAGTGTTGCATTGACCTAATGTATTGTAGAGGCTATAAGGCTCCTTCTTTCAGTGCGGATACAACGCAGCCATCACCCTCTCAGCAGCAGCTTTACACTCAAATGAATGGGGTACTCAGCTCATTAGGCCGCTTGGTGCTGATAAGTAAATGTGGGCCTTTGGATTGTCGCCATAGATAGAATTGTAATGGCTGATCAATAGTCTTTTAAACTGAGATGTTGTCATTTTTAAGTGTTTCTGTGTAGACTCTGCATACCTGACAGGGCGACAGGTGCGTTGGAGGTGAGGCACTTGATTGAAAGGTTTTAAGAAGACTTCCACACATCGTCTCAGTTTCGATTCACTTTTATTAAGACAAGGGTCAAAGGGACTGAAAAATTGTACTGATAAAAGTGAACCAAGAGTGAGACAGTGTCCGAGAGTTTACTTAAAACCTTTCAGGTACTTTTTAAGTGTGAAGGTCATGTATCCAGAAGTTTACAGTTTGATGACTCCTTACTATTGAACTGAACCACAGGCACAAATATTAACAAGAAAAACATCTAAAGCAAACCAAACTATAACTAGTAAAAGCAATAATACAAGAACAGGCGACAGTAGCTCATTTGTCCTGTGATCCTAAGGTTGGTGGTTCAAATCCCGTTCTCGACATAAACATCATTAGTAGAGCATGCAGGTCCACTGACTCATAAGTTGACGGTGTGATTCCAGTTCTCACAGATGAATGCTGCTGTGGTGTCCTTGGGTAAGACACTTAACCAGCCTCACTCCCAATGCCTGCGAGTGTGTGAATGGATGAGTGGTTCCTTGATGTAGAGCGCTTTGAGTGCCTTGAAGGTGGAAAAGTGCATATAAAAATGTGACTATTGACCATGTGACTTTTCATATCAAGTATAATTTGTTTAGTTTCGTGGGATATCTCTTGTACTTAAATGTCCATATGCATGTTGGGGTTTGAGTATTATCGGTACTCATATTTTTTTTTTATTTCTTAAGTAAACCACATAATTTATCTACAATCTATCAAACCATGTACAATTCACCTACAAAGATCACAAAGTGGCTCAGTGGTTGGCATTACTTCCTCAAGCAAGTAGGTTCCACAATAGACCAATTCAAGCTATCTGAAGATCTGGAGAACTTTTAAACATGTTATAACATCTATAACAAACATAGTACTACATAGTCCTAGTTTGCGTCATTCACTCCAATCATTCATTCATCATTGTTAATCCTGTTTACCAAGTTATCTTTTGTTAATCTCAGAAATCTCAGTTTAAACTTCCCAGGATTCTTATGTCACAGGTAGAATTCCTGCACGTTTGACCTGAGCATTTCTATTGGCAAATCACATTTTTATATAGCACTTTTCCACCTTCAAAGCACTCAAACCCATTCACACACACTTTCATACACCAGTGTATGCAAACATGAGGGACGAGGTGGGTTAAGTGCTTGGGCAAGGACACAATGATGTTTATGTCAAAAGCAGGATTCACTGCTACTATTGCCCATTTCAACTGCTTTCGTATATTAGCATGGCAGGGCACATTTCTTTATGGCTATCTTTTTTTTTCCATAGTTCATTCCCACTGCTGCCAGTAAATGACATGCTAATACCAAATCCCAGTATGGGGAGCCGGTCTGATGGAACATGCTGTGTTTTATATATACATAGGCAATATTTAAAGTTTTACATGAAATGCCAATGCAAATAAGACCAGTACATGTCCTTCTACTCTCCAAAAATCACAACTCTGCCAACATTTCACCCAACAATTCCAACAAAAGGCCTCTTCTTTTTATTCACTATTCTTGAGTCCTCCTCAGTCACGCTCCGCTGTATGACATTTGCTGAGACAGGACGACAGTGTTGATTTTCACCCGCTTTTTTCGTCGGATCTTTGTGGGTTGATGAGAGGCAGAGTGAAGTCATGTTTGACGGACACATGAATAATAGATCTAGGCTCCCATTGGCTCTTCTATGGGGGAGGGAGGGGGAGACGGGGAGTCCTGGGAGGCTTGGGTTGTCAGGTAGATGCTATAGACACTGGAATGACAGGTCCAGGAAGGCCTCCCGGATGACGCGCCAAGCCGATCTTTTGTTAAAATGGTTTTGACAAGCTAAATAAGAATGGGGACATGCAAACAGGTACCGGAGAGTCTGGAATCGGTCATGTTACAATGGTGGAATTTACTTGGGAATATTTTAGAGGGCAAGGAAATAGTTTAGGTTTATGCAGATAGCTGGGAGTGCGTGGTCAAAAAGTTTAGGTTGGTCTTTGGTGAACAAATTATGGATTATATTTTTTGGTTTAATTTAACATGTAAACATAACACAGCCCTAATTTACCAGCATAGAAAAATGCCACTCTTACCAATAGAGGGGGTAAGAACTTGCGTACATATCTTGCAATTATTCAGTTATTTTTTTATTGCAGAAAATTAGGACATTCTTACGATGAGCAGAGTCCACTCTCCACAGATCTGATACCTCTTACTGCAATCTGCTTGTGGAGATAAGTAGATTAAATGTCATATTTTGCATTCCACCAAAGGAATAGCCTTGCCTTGAGTTTTTGGTCATGAGGGTTCAGATCGAAGAGAGTCGTTTTAGGTTTAAACCAACTGGATTTCAGCATTGAAAAAGCCCATTTGGCAATCCAAATGAGAGACTCATGAGGTTCATTTTGCTTTCTGATCAAAATCTCAACTCTATAACATAAACGACTTAGCCACAATGTCCAATGTTTTTTCTCATTAAGAATACATCAGCATTACAATTATTGTCAGTAAAAGCTATATTTGATTTGAACATGTTTACCTCTTATCTGTGGACACTGATAGGCCATGTTTATAGAATTACATACTGTTCCTTTAAAACAACAAAGGTAAATCTCAGAAGGACACAAAGATCAACCATGCTATACTCTTCTCCCTTTACAACCCGCAGGTCGTAAAGGGACTCCATCAGAGCTCCATCACCCCTCCTCTGTGTGAGTTTAAATGCCAACAAGTCCTCACCTTAATTGTGGACGTGCTCTTGTGTATGCTAATGTCCATGTGGCCTTAGGCTGGCCTGTTTGCTCCTTTCCTCCCCGATTTTCCATTAAGATCCAGACACAGATAGGCCTCTCAAAGGGACAGTGGCAGCAGAGGAGGTGGAGGGGGTAGGCGGGTGGAGAGTGGCATTGACCTCGAGCTTCAACCTCAGTGGACAAGGCATTCTTGGACCTGATTTTCTAATTAAACTCAAGAAAGTGAATAATAAAGTATGGCTGAAAAAGAAAGGCATTTGAGGTAAGGTGGGCTATGAGTGAATACAACCTTTCTTACTCAATTAAAAGTTGCAGAGATATTGATTTGAACATTATGCACTCCATGGCGAACATAAAGGTTGATGCAAGCTCTAAAATGAGTAATACGTGCTGAATAGTTCACTTCACTACTATAAGGACACTGGAAGAGCCCTCACAGCTCGCATCTATCGCCATAAGAGCCAATTACACCCGCAAGCAGCAAAGAAGGGCCTTGACCACAGCAAACTTGCTATTTGGTCAATAACAAACGGATCGTACCAAGACGACTGAGGGATTACTCAGACATTTACCTCAAACATTCAGCCCACACAGATTCATAATGAAGTACAATGTCTGCATCCAAACTGAATTAAACTCAGTGCACACGTGATCAGTCGTGATTAATCAGATTTCAAAATTGTGACTGATCTATTTCATTTCTATTGATTGACAGCACTAGTTATAATCTTAAACAGACTATGAACATCATATCTTAACCTTCTGCATTTGTATTTCCCCAGCACCCTGAGCCCAGATGCAGAGGCTGATGGCTCATTCCAGAGAGAAGGCTTCGGCCGCCAGAGCATGTCTGAGAAACGCACCAAACAGTTCGAGAACGCCAACCAGCTGGACATCGTACGGTCCCGCAAGTCCAAGAGCATGGATCTAGGTACGTCTCTGCATGTTCTTTAACTATCTTACTTTGTGGGCCTTTCCCTTCTCTCAGATAAACTGGTGGAAGCACATGGCCCTAACAATATGGTCACTTATGAGGAAAAAAGAAATCAATCAGCAAAGCACTAATTTCTGTTGATCTGGGGTAAGAGAAGTTTGATTTTGTTCAAAACAATAGGTCACCAATGAACTCCTTTGATCTGAAAGATAACGGATGCAATACACGAGATATATTTCTGCACAGAATATACAGGAGCAACCAGTATGGATCCAAGGCCAATATTTTTACTGGTGTTAGACAATTTTCACTTTATTACAAAAAGAGGAACGGTCCTTTTAACATTTTGTATAAACGTGCATTCGAAATTCACAAAATCACAATTAAAATATTATGCCTTACGCCAACTTTTCTGTCAAATAAAGTCATTCAATATCTGTTTTTCATTGGTCATAAAACACTGCCAGTTGATAATATAATTGGATATGGCTGAAGACAGGAAATGCGTGAGGTGCAGACAGCTGAGATAGCACAACATAATGGGATGGTCTTTGTTCTAAATGCACTTTTTATCATAGAGTTTGATCACAAAAGCTTTCTAATTGTGCCAAAGTGGCTCCATCTTCTTTGTAAATGGGATGACTTCTACTACACTGCTGTTTATTGTGTCTATCCTCAGCACTGAGAATGAAGATCCACTTAGCGCTTATCTGCCTGCGCCATATTAGCGTTTGTAAAAGATTTTAGCATGGAAACCGAATCCACCCATGATAAGACTGTAGACAGCAAATACAATGGAGTAATGATATACACCCATCTTCTTCATATCACTTGTTTTATGATAAGTCAGTTAGTAGAAATTATGTTATTCCCGTATTCTGTATTCCAATTTCAACAATTAAAGGTTTTCAAAGGAAGTTATTGGTTGGCTAGAAGTGAATTTGCCAAAGTTACTTCACATGGCCTTATGGGTGCATGGTCCGGTTTTCGTCCTAGTCTAGTCCAGGATAAGTTTCAGTTTTAGTGCCAGTTTAGTTTCAGTTTTAGTGCCAGTTTAGTTTCACGTTTTGTGTAGTATGAGCAAGTGTGAACGCACCCTAAAATTTGAGTAGTTTCGACTAGGGCTGCACAGATCCAGCTTTTTCAGCTCCGACTTCAATTTCGATTCAATGCCTTGTATGTGCCTATGTATTTGCCAATACCCGATATCGAATAGTACCAGCGCAGAGACTTAAAACAGTGTTATTTGTAACAAAACGCAACTGATCCAGATGTGTTATGTAGCTATTTAAGTAACCAAAGAACACCATTTTCATCAAATTCCAACATGAGACTTTCTGGACCTGTAAGTAGTTGTATTACATAAATTTATATGTTCAACCAGGACATTGGCTGGACCAGTATTTGGAAGCCGATATCCATTCAAGCTAATTTTTCAGGATTGGCACCGCTATTTGATACCAGAATCGGTACATCCCATCATCTGCAAATGGAATAAAACCAGATTTGAATTAAGAAAAATAAAGAAAAATATATACTTTAATATGACCAAATGGGTGAAAACAGAAATTGCCTTATTGTTATTATTATTATTATTATAATATCAATATTATTATCATTATCTTTTTTGTTTTTTTATTTACAAAACTGACAATGTGTGTATATATATATATATATATATATATATATATATATATATATATATATATATATATATATATATATATATATATATATATATATATATATATATATATATATATCCCAGTTAATTGCTATTTCTTGTAAAGAGCCCAAACCCTATTTTTTTTTGCAATAAATAAAATATAAAAAACATGCCCTTTTTACCAATCTTATCTTGTGATCCATCCTTGAGTCACTCCACCCCATCCCTATCCTGCTTTCTATTCTCCTCCATCTCTGCATGTTTGTCCCTCATAATTGTCTTCCAGGCTCTAATATCACACACACAGATGGAATTCACCTTTGAAGCCAGGTGCTATTTATGCTATGTTAATATGCTAACCCTTCTGTGACTACCCACAATTCCCTTCCATTTAGATGCCAATACAAAAAGCTGTTAATATGTTGTGTTTTTGTCATTTGTAAAACCGCATGATTGACAAGCACTAGGGTCATATCAAATCATAGCAATTTAGCACGTACGCTAGCCTATTTAGCGCTTTTCTTTTTGCTAATGCTAACTAACACCGTCTTTCTCCTTTATTTCCTCTGCTTCCTAACAGTAGTGGATGAAATTGATGGCACGACAGAACAAAGAGAGGTAAGCCCAAAGTGACCGCAATCAGCCATTTTGATTTTTCTGATTGTTCTCAGAGTGCAAAGGTCAATAATAGGGTTTGGAGCGAGCAGGCCCACTCATTTGTCATAACCAGCTCATAACCGCTTATTACTGAAAATATAGGCGCACGTGAATGGAGGTTTTGTCTGATGTAATTGCCGCATAATGGCAGAAAAGATTTTGAGAGAGTGTGTAGTATTGAAGTTTAGAAAGAATTTGACACAAAACCTAACCCAGTTCCATGGCCAAACTGGCAAAAAAAAAGAAAATAAAGTTTTATCACATTGTTCCTGGTAATAAAATGTGTGTGTGTGTGTGTGTGTGTGTGTGTGTGTGTGTGTGTGTGTGTGTGTGTATATATATATATATATATATATATATATATATATATATATATATATATATAATCACATTTGACCTCACTTTAGGTTGGTTGAAGGCATCTATTTTGACAATTAAATGTATGTATTAATTAATCATTGGATTTAGATAGCGCCTTTCATGACACCTACAGAGGTCTGCAGTAAATTCTTCAATCACTCTACTCTCGGTGGTGCTTAACTACTACTGTAGCCACAGCTGCCCTGGGATAGACTGACGGAACAAGGCTTCGCCATCGCCCCCTCCAACAACCACCAACACGCTCGCACCACCCACCACTTTGATACTATGCAAAGTGGGTCTTGCCTAAAGACACAACAACAGTTTTTGCCACTGACCACCCACTGTGGCACCTCATATTCCCAGCAGTCCCCCATCTAAGTACTAATCAGGCTCAGCTTTGCGTATCTTCTTATAACTGATGAGATCAAGTTTTTACAAGCTGGTGTGGCCATTTTGTTCCTGGAAGTTGCTTCCTTATGGTTCTCATAAAAAATTGTGACGGTGGAGTTTTTTTAGCCGATACTGTGATTTGATATTTGGCTTGCTGCTCTGGCCAATAATCGATATTTGCAGATACCTATAATTAACTTGTAAAATCCATTAGCAAGGCCCACAAATGTACCTTAAGTTGAAGTTTAGCTCACAAATTAACCTTTGCACTTTTGTACAAAACACAATATATTTATTTTTTGCCCAGCTGCTGTTCTATTTCCATTGTACTCATGAGTTTATTCAAAAAGACAAATATGATGCATGGAGGACAAACTGGGAGAGAGTCCTGAAAATTATCGGTGCTAAATATCGATCCATGATATTGGAACCAATATACATCACCCATTCTTAATGTAAAATGTCTTTAAAAATGTAAAGGTGACATCATTCAGTCTGGCTCTTTTCTTTTAGAATGTTCCACAGTATGGTAAAGAAACTTGTCTATCTCTATGGAGACAGGTTGCAGGAATCACCATGGGAACTAGCAGCCATCAGAAAACTTACACATTGCACCTTTAATAATGACAATGTTGTGTCTTACCCATGAACACTTGGGTCACCACAATGTTCCATGCTTCCTTGATTCAGCCATAACTCCTCTGCTTCTTAATTACCACATGTTGAGCTTGCGGAGGACGTCCTGTGTCGGCCTAATGATCCAACACTGGCAGGACATCTCTCCTCCCACCCAGAGACGGCCCTCCTCTGCTGGGATACCTGGACTCGGCCTCCCCAGTCCACCTTGGAGGCTATTTTTAACGTAATTACCCTTTTACCGCACTGGGTTTCTGAATAAATTATGTGTAATAGTGCCCCTGTCTGTACACACAGCTTTATGCACGTCCAATGGTGAGTGATGGGACAGAGAGCAGAGTTTGAGTGGCTTTAATTATACTGGAGGGCTTCTGTTCCTGTAATGTCCACCACTGATTTATTCATAGGGATTAGCAGCACCCTCCTCCCTTCCCCTCCCTCCCCTCTAACCAACAGCTACTTAAACATTTGACTCCATTGGATCTTCTCCAGTTAGCCGTCCTTGGCCTTGAAGCTGCATTACAACGACGCTACCAACTGAGCTACTGTCATCCTAAAATATCCAACAAGAGTCATTACAGCTGGTTATTGCGTTTGTCTTCTGATACAAAGATTGGCCGGTTCAATCCAAATTCCCTCAAATAAATAATCACTTTGTGTCCTTCGGCAAGACACTTAACCCACCTTGCCCGCAGTGAATGTGTGTGTGGTTCCTTGATGTCAACCTTTAAAGGTGGAAAAGTGCTTTTTAAAATGCCACCATCTACCCAATGGTCTACTTTATGGTCCCTGAAAGGATTGCTCACCCACTGTCTAGAACTACATTGCGTGGCCAAAAAAAAGTGCCACCTGGATTTAACTAAGCAAATAGATATGAGCCTATAGGCACGAGTTCAGCAACAGTCTGTGCTCAAAGAATGAGGTCAGCTGACTACCTGAATACTGAATGACCAGGTTATTCCATCAATGGATTTTTTCTTCCCTGATGGCACGAGCATATGCCAAGATGACAATGCCAGGATTCATCAGGCTCAAATAGTGAAAGGGTGGTTCAAGGAGCATGAGACATCATTTTCACACATGGATTGGCCTCCACAGAGTCCAGACCTTAACCCCATTGAGAATCTTTGGGATGTGCTGGAGAAGCTTTGTGCAGTAGTCAGACTCACCATCATCAATGCAAGATCTTGGTGAAAAATTACACTGGATGGAAATAAATCTTGTGACATTGACAGAAGCTTATCGAAACAATGCCACAGTTTTTTGGTGGTGACTTTTTTTTTTGGCCAGGCAGTGTATCTCCAGATTTAGAGCTTTGTTCAAGATCTGGATATTAACCAGAGGATTGGCCTGTTGAGCAAGGTTGATGGGGAAAACCTGGAATACCCATAAGAATGCCAGTCAGACACAGGGAGACACAGGGAAGACCAAACCGGCATCAAACAAGACGAAACAGGGACAACTGCGAATGCAGCGTATATATCTGTTTCTGCAGTTCCACAGTATACCACTTCAGATAGCTTCTGGTGGTATCAGGTCTAAACTGGGGTTGAACAAAGTCTGAACTAGGATGAAAACATTACAAAAGACTAGTTGTGAATGAGATCTGACAGAAAAAAATAGGATAAATAAACTATTTAAAATGACGCAAAACATCCAGTCATCCAACCGAGGGAACTAGACTAGCTCAAGATCTCAAGATGGGCACCAGGGTGTGGCACTGTGGCACCCACTGCCCCTGACAGGTTACTTCAGCGACGTTGAAGGATGGGTCAGATACAGGACCAGGAGGACAAATTTCCCTATGGGGACAATACAATGCAGCTTAACCTTAGAGCATTCAAACTCCACACGCCCTGCAATGTCCAGGAACTGAACGTGTGATTTTACCGCTTCATGGCCAAAGTGCTATATCTGCTATGGACTATAGCGATATAATATACATGCAGACTTCAGCCTCTACTTTGAAACCTTTAGATACACCCTTTCACTCAGCCATTCGTTCCTAACAGGTGATTAATTTAAAACCCATCACTGTACTCTATGAAAAAGTAGGTTGGCTATCGCTATCTGTCAGAAGAGAACACCACTGAATGAAATGTATTTATAAGGGACTACTTCAGACACTGCCTGAATATCTTGCTTGTTGAAAATTGATACGGGAACATTTAATTCAATATCTCATGATTGTAAAAGTCTAAGGCCTATCCACACCAGAACTGAGATGGGGAAATGGGGCTTTTGGCTGTTTTGCTTCCCAAAACTGGAATACATTTCAACCACATGTAAAACTGGATACTTTGGTGCTACAAATGCAGTTTAATAATCTGGTGATGAACTTTTTTACTCATATCTGCACCTGTTTTAATGTTTTAAATGGACCTTTGCAGTTGTTTTTTGGGATTTGAACAGGATGCCCATGAAAAGGAGAGTCTGAGTGCTCTCATTGGGCTCACCCTGTATAAAAAATATACATAAATATATAAAACTACGTATCTATCTATCTATCTATTCCCAAGCCTTTTTGACACATCATCATTATTATTGTGTTCTTTGACATCAACAGTTTTGCACCGATAATTCTCTACGGAAGCCATTTTCCCGTCAGTTGACATCGGCTCTTGGGTCGCTGGGAACACTGTGCCTTTGTCTTTGCGATGATTTTCGTTTCTCCTCCAGACGTGCACTGAGTGTCAAACTACGCATTTAGGGAATACACATTTCCATAGTCCTAAATAAGACCGGATTGAACGCAGAGCTTTTGTGCGATCGGCATCAGATAATAGACAAGCATAAGGCAAGCTGTCAATCCAAAGCATCCCAGGAGAGGAGCGTTGTCTTCTGAGCTAAACAGGCAGGTATGACAAAAGGAGGGACTACTGTTGCTCTCTCAAACGATGAACTACGGAAGCTTGGATTTTGGTGCACTGCAAAATCACTTGAATTCAGAAGATTTCTTGATTTTGATTGCTAGATTAGATTGATTTAGTTTGTCTTGATTTGTCTTCATTTGAACATTTTTTCTCTAATTTTGAGAAAATAAATTGTGCTTTTGTCCGTAGAAGATATATTCACTTAAAATTAGGACAAAGTACCAACTCCATGGACAGGTAATGTTTAAAGAAGACCTACTGTGCTTGTGTCTGCTTTATACATTGAAAATAAGATTATTAAAAGATTGCTCAAACATCGTATGAGAATGAGAAACAAAAACAACTACAATATGGTTAAAAGCTCTGACAAATCAATTTTGCATTCTGCTTTAAGTTTGAACACCAACACTTTTGCCTGTAGTATTCCACAGTATGGCATTAAACTCATTTACCTTCCATTCAGTGAATTTTTTTGCTTGGAAATGCATTCTTAGTGAGAACCGGGTCCACAGATCTGACCTGTCACTGGTGGCATCACTCGCTTGTGTCCATGGAGGTAGATATGTTTAATGGCGTACATACTGTCTGTACAAGGTCATAAATGGATATACCGTGAGCTGTTTACATGAAGGTAGAATATATCATTAAAAATATGTTTGCAGTCACTGAAAAGATGTATTAGGAGATATCTTCTCAACCAAAAGATGAATACCCGTATCATGTAACCGAAGCAGCAGGGTCCAGTGTAGACATCTTAAAATAAGCATCTGTCGCATTCTTACTGAGGAACAAGTTCACCTCAATGTTTAAGACACAGTATTCAACACAAGGTTTAAGTAAAGTAGTAAAACCAAAAATCACACTTTCAGTTACATAGTGCACCTTTACTATGAGATATGAGAAACAAAAAAAAAAAAAAAAAAATACAATATATAAAGTCAGTTTTAAAAGATGGTTTTGTTTTATTTTTTATTGCAGTAGGGGGAGTACCGAAAGCTAGGATTATCCCCCTGGTTCGTAGCATAGCAGATGTCAGTGGTGTTCTGTTGAAATGCTGTATCCGTGGTGGCTCAGAGTTGCCGTCCCATTGTGCCAAACATGCACCGTGGCTTGGGCTGGGTCTTTTTTGGCAGGCGACACGTAATCTTCAAGAAGCCCACATTTGCATACCAATTCCACCAGCGAAATTGAGTTTTGGGTACAGAATTTGAGACATTTTTATAGGCAGATCATGCTGGATTTTACCTTGGTTGTATTTTCACAGCAACAGAGGAAAAGCTATGGTTATGTTCAAACCTGCACTGCGTCAAAATTGGGACTAAACTCTGAATTAAACCTGGACTTGACCAAGACAAAACCAGAATTTGATTAGAAAAGTTTAAAATTAAAAACGTGCAACTCAGCATGGCGTCATCTGCTTGTCGCCATGGCAATAATAATGATAAATGTAATGCCTTACTGTGAAACCTTTACAGAAAAAGGTTGCAGACCCTCCTCCAAAAAGTCACTTCATTTAAGGAGGATTTTTCATAATAATGAGTTTATGAGCACTTTTCACAACTTTCTGAGACTAGAGTTGTGTTTTGCTGTCCTGGTAAAGCTAACAACAACTTTTTTCGTCCGGTAAATCGCAAATGTGGCTACATTTGCGATTTACTGGACGAAAAAAAGCTTTATACTTAAAATCAGATCTTACACAGCAGACACATTTTTATTTCAAGAGCAGGAACATTTCTGTGCTGGAGACATTTTGCTCATATACATGATAAAATAAGGTACAGGGCCTTACTTGTATTGCTGCTAGTGTATAGTGAAGTAAATGAGGCTAAAAAACGATAGCTGTGACCTTCGAATTTTAGATATTACTCAACGAGGCCAAGATGGACTTGTATGAACTTTAAAAACATGGAGGAGAACCAACTGTTTTCAAGTTTTCAGCACTAGATTGGAAAACTGTCCAAATATGCAGAATTATAAGCAAACCTACATTTTTTTAAATTAGGAAACAACATGGTCAAAAGTTGTTGTTTTTTTAAATCTAGTGGCAACGTGGGTGAAGTGTCTTGCCACAGAGCACAACAACAGCGTGGGGAGATTTAGTATACATAACAGATTTTTGTTTTTACACATTAGATCCAACCTTTAAAAAGAAAGGTCTAGGTTTAGAAAGGTCTGAGCGCCTACTTGTTTGATTTAAAAATAGTCTAGAAACGAGCTATTATCTAACACAGCCATAGCCAACTAGTCACATATTTTACACTGGATGCCCTTCCGTGTGCAATGAGACACTTATTGAGATTCGAGTTATGTGCATGAAGGTTCTTGCCATAGAGCACAACAGCAGCATGAGGACATTGTTATAATTTGGACATTTTTGGACATTTTTAAATCGAAATATTAATCTAAAACGACTTTATAAAAGAAACAATTCTGCTGATTTTTGTGTTAGTAAATTGCGGTGCCTGATGGAAGCTGACGTTGCCGTAAACGTCGTTAGGACAAAGGATCCGTGGAGCTATCGGCACCAAAATGACTACGCATATTATCGATAAAGAAAACAAAATTGAAGGACAATGTAAGTACAGAGCAGTGGGCGTAAAATGGGGGTTGATTGGCAATATGACACCAGGAAAATAAGAGATTAAAGATTGTTCAAACATGCACGAATCACTCCAAAAACAACTTCGAGGTGGTAAATGAGAAACAACTACAACATGGTTAAAACCTCTGAAAAGTCGATTTTGCATAATAGGACTGCTTTAATGCATTTTCCCTTCAAGGCTATTCTCTAGCTTCACATGACGAGATCGCTTTATGCTATCTCTAATTTACATGACATTTCCCTAGCATTCGCACGTTTGCTTTGGGACTGCTTTCTTGGCATTTCAGTATCCGCGGTAATCACAAATAGCCCCACTTCTTTACGAGAATTAAGCCGTTAAATTGTCCTATTTCTCAAACAGGATACCCTTTTACGCTGTCCATTCGCAGTAAAGTTTTATTTCACTGCATATCGTCACCTGGGGGGACGCATTGAGCTACATTCGCTAATAGCGTCTTGCGTTCATTTATTCACAAGCATACTTTTTTTAAATTGGGTTTGCGTTCTCATGGGAGAGGTCACTCGTATTAACATTGACAAAACTAGGAAGGAAATGGCACTCAGAGTAAGCTAATAGAACATTTACCGGTTTAGGAACCTAACACCGCTAGCTAACGGTTGACCTTTGACCTTTTGGCTGGGTTGACACCTGAGGGGCTGCTGTTGACATGGCCACACAGAAAGCGTTTTACAAGGGCCACAGGGCCAGACTTGAATGGAAAGATTGTCTCTAGCCATATAGGACAACTACAGAAGTTAGTTTTAGTGACTTATCAGTGAACTTTTTTTACACAGACGGAATGAAAAGAAAGAATTTAACTGTAATACTCTAACACAGCCAAAGCAAATTAGTTGGACACATTTTAGTTTGGATGCCCTTCAGTGTGCAATCAGCCACACTGTGAGGCAATGTTGACAGAATGACTTGCCAAGGAGCACAACAGCAGCATGGGGAGAATACCCTTTGTGCAACTTTTTTGGTACATTTCAATAGGAATGTTATGACAAAAATCTATTCTCCCCAAGTAATTTCTTTCTTGAAAAAACAAACAAAAAAAAAAAAAAATTGAATTCAAAGGGTATTGTTTCAGTATTTACTATGCCTCATGCACTATTTTCACTGCTATATTTTTACAATAATCTTCATTGCGTAATATATTATCTACAAATTGTAAGAGGTACCTTGACAAAAGTGGCTGAAAGTCCCTGTCAAAGCCTGATCTCGTCGGTCAGCGCTTGGACAGGAAACCGCTGTCGTGTCGTCGTGTCCTGGGCAAAACACTTTACCCACATTGTCTAGTACAGGGGTGTCCAAACTATGTTTTTTTATTGTAAAGCAACTTTGAGTATCTGGAAACGCACTTTAAGACTCATTTTAAAACATTCTGCTCTCAATAACGTTCTTTATAACCTTATTACATCTCAAATCAGAAGGAGTCCAGCTTTCTTTTGTTAATAGTTGCTTTACTTTCTTTCCCCATCAGTGTGAACATTCCAGCTCGTGTGTGAATCTCTGTGAATACCCAGCCGCTGTACTGTTCCATCTCATTTAGAACACTTTAAACATATCGGGGCTCCTGTCTTGTGTTTATTTGTGGAAATCCCCCTCACGGCCCATAGACACACACAGACCCGAGGTTAGCATGTGTGCGAGGAATGGGCCCTTATAGAAAAGCTACAGGAAGAGTGCGGGAGAGATTTATTTACATAGGCGCTGCAGTGTCACATGTGGAGGGCCGATGGGCTCCTAAGGGACTATTAAAATCACAGTGCAGCTCTGTCTGTGCTCTTAACCATACCACAGAGACTCGTAATTGATTCCACTGTTTATATGTTTGACTCCTCCACTAAGTTTTAGGTGGGAGCACAAATATATTGAAAAGTATCTTACGACTTGTGCTCCTTTAGGGACGTAGGGTATGACAAATATCTCACAATAAACCCATTTTAACAACCACAGATGTAACGTTTTAGCTAAAAGTTAGGACTAAAATACAAGCATGTTTCAATTTGGTTGTGTTGTTTGCACTGAAAAACATCTTTACTTTGAGTGGGCTTGCTTTTCCACAAACCTGACTCTTATTGGGCCTGGAGGACGGCCTCTTCCTGCTTGTTTCCATGGAGATGTTGTCCCTTTGGCTATAATCTTCCACAGTATGGCATAAAAATCTAAATATCTCCATGGAGAATGTTTTGAAGTATGATTTTAATTTTCTATTGTCATGAAATAAAGCGGGTGACGTGCCATCTCCAGAAAGTTACATACTGTACCTTTAAGTTGGCTCTTTATCTAATAACGAGCTGTTTTCTTATTTTTGAGTAATGGTTTTTTTTTTTTTTTGTCCTTTTTTTAATAGTGAATAAAGGTAATAATATAATATAATCCCATATTAGATAAAATAACTCAAATATAGTAATTAAAAGTAATTTATGTCACATTAAAGGAGCTGTACCTGATTTTTATTTTCTTAAAAACATGAAAAAAAGTTATTCCACACTTAATGTATCCCAAGCATCCTAATTATTCACCGCAATGAGTTTCAGAGGCCAGAGCAGAGTTTACCGTCACGATATTGCCAAAAACAACTATCATGCTAACACCGCATCTCCTGAATGAAAATATTTGTAATTAGTTTCAGACGAGACACGGTGAACAGATTATACAATATATCTGTACTGGGACGAGACACATTTTGCTCAAATACATGGAAGAAAATAAAGCACAGGGCCTATAAGTGCTGGTACTTTAAAATATTGTTACTTATGTATTTACTTATTTTATATATTTAGAATACGATTTACACACTTAACTGAAATAAGTCATCACTCCTCACCCCTCCCCGGTGCTGCCCCCTCTGGTGTAGTAACAGGTTGTCACTGATGATGTGTGTAGATCTCTTCAGGACATTACCATTTAAATAATATATGCCCACTGTCTCTATAACGGATTTGTTTTGCATATAGGCCACAGATACATTACGGCACATGCTTTGATAAAGATATGCATATATTTATTTAGCCATATATATGTATATAGGACAAGCAGGCTGTACATCTTCCCTGTCACCGGTGAACTGTCATACCAGACAAGTGAGCGTCCTAACCAGGGTTCAAGTGCAATGGGGTATTCAATTCAATTCGACTTGATTTATATGGCACATTTAAATACAGCTTAAGTGAAAGAAAGTGCTTCACATAAAACAAATAAATAAAAAAAACCCCACAAATATACAGATAATACAATGCAAACAGGCTAATGTTAAATGCCAGGGAGAAGAGGTGTGTTTTTAGTCTGGACTGAGATGATCTGACAGGCAGAGGGCGCTGTTCCATAGTCTGGACGCTCCCACAGAAAAGGGCATGATCATAGTTACATTTCAATCCGGTATTATTGAATTGAATTGATCTTGCATCATCTAAAACATATTCATATAAAACGTGATACATTTCAAAATCAAAATGTGGGAATTTTGCTTTTATTCAATATTCAGCTCTGTATATGGAGTGCCCGCATTGCATTTGTATTAAGGAAAGGCGAAACAGGAATGGGGGGGACATAATCTCTCACCGATCTACAGCTTTATCTTCAAAAACCCAAAACAAACAGCAACAAAGAGAACAATAGAGGTTGAATAGGGTTGTTTAGGTTGAAACTGGAGAAAATGGCTGTTAAGTTTCAGTGTAGTTAACTCCTCCCTTCAGATAGATATAAGGCAGTGTTCATCAGTAATTTGACCAGATTTGAAGAAGTGGTTTGGTTGAGCAGCGAAACGTCTTCACTCCTACAACAATTTGTCCAGTTGACAGATACATTTCGTCTTTTGCTATGGATCAGACCTGGACGACTGAGGGATTACGCAGACATTCGTATTAACTGTTTAATGAAACCCATCTCATCCAATCACCCTCAACTCATTCATTTTTACAGGCTTATGTTCTCCTCCGCAGCAGCAGTAGAACCATCAGCCGCCTCAGCCGCTCCATCATCTCCATCTCTTCATTATTACCAGTATCTAGGCCATGATAGCAGATATTTTCCTTAACAAATCCAGCATTCCCTCCCTTCATTGGACTAGTAGCATCTCTACCTGCTGGGGTCCACAAAAAGATTTTCAATTCTGGAACGAAGGCAGCTACTAGCGTCACTACTTCCTGTCCGATTTTATCTTTGAGTCGCGCAAAAATGAATAAATATTAGAGATAAGGCAGTGGACAGGGAGGTGACTGACAACATGTTAAAAACGGCACAAATAAAATTAATAGTTCCTCGTTTAACACTTGAATTTTATGTTTTCCAATTTTAATAAAGTGACACAGTGAGCTCGCTAGTGCACAGAGCCTATTTTGCATCCAGTCCGTTCAGGAAATTTTAACATTCTGATAACATATGTGTTTATACTGGTGGACCCTTTATAATGTAAATGTAACTTAGGGGTCCATAAGTATTTGCCGGGGCCTGTTCAAACCAGCATTAAAATAACCCCATGTCCTCGTTTCACTGTTGGAGCTAGCATCATTAGCGTTTGGACATCACACCTTCTCATTTCTCACCCTGTACGTGTCTCATCATCACATATGCAAGTACAGCATGTGCACTTCGGACCGCGCGGTTAGCAGTATGGCGTGTGGGAGTCATGGTATGCTAGGTACGTAATCGCCGCATTAATTATAATATGGGTGATTTAAGGTGAGTTTGTGCTGTTGTCGTGTCCTTCAACAAGACACAACAGTAATCTTGATTTTGTTAATGCGTGATTGGTGGTGCAGAATAAACATAATTATGTCAGATGTTTAAATATACTGTATATGATTTTTACTGTCTTAAAAAATGTGAAATACAACTAGTTCATGTTAAATGGTTTGCAGTTATTCCTCACTTATCTTATGTGCAGGGGTGGCCCTAGCTTTCAGGGGGCCCTAAGCTGAATTTGTCTCTGGGACCTCTGGCAGCTGATGTCTCCCGGCTCAGCTATTGATGATTCACATTTGACATTATAACTCTGCTCTCATCACCTTGACCAGTTGTATTTGTATTTATAAGACCAACATCAGACTGAAAACATCCAAAATGTCACAACTACATAGTCACAAGAACAGTACACAAACATATAAGGGGGGGGTCAAGATTTTTAAAATTCTAGACATTTTTTCTTCATTTCTGGTGGATTTTAATGTTTTCCAGTTGGCGACAGTGGGCTTAAATTTATATTATAAAGGGTCCTTGCACCTGTGTGAACACATAGCTGCCCTCACCTCTGCCCGACTCAAATGTACGAAGCAGTACATATTTTTGTTACTATAGAAATAAAACAAATGTAATTGTATTAGATGGATATTTAGGCTGCTGTAAACACACAAGCCCTGTACCCAATTAAACTTGATATATTATTTTCAATATAAATGTACGGGCTCTTGGGGGCCCTCTGGTGGCTTCGGGGCCCTAAGCAGATGCTTAGTCTGATTATAGGCTGGGCTGGCCCTGCTTATGCGTTCCGAGCATCCTGTTATTCACGGTGATGAGTTTATAAGCGTGTTTCACAACTTTCAGACACCAGAGTTTTGCCATTATGGTAAAACGAACTTCCTGATCAATACCAATTTGCATTCACGAAAACCCGACAAACGTTCTTATCTTTCAACAAAGACCAAATGATTAATAAATATATTTAAAAAATGTAAATGTACTATACTGATATGCTATAAAAAGTAGAATTTGAAAACACAAACTCAAAGTCTTGATCCATATGGTTCTTCTGCACAGGTTCTTCGTTCCCAGCAGTAGGACCCTCCCTGGGCCTGAAGAAGTCGGCCTCTCTGGAGAGTCTGCAGACAGCCCTGGCTGAGGTGAGCGTGACCCGGGCCCACTCCCACATCGTCAGGGGCCGCGGCTGCAACGAGAGCTTCAGAGCCGCCATCGACAAGTCCTACGAGAAAACGGGCTCCAGCACTGGTCCCACCACGGAGGAGGACACAAGTATGGACACATGTAAGTCGAAACGAGGTCAAAAAACGGGATGTAAAAATATCCAAATATCCAAGTCTCATGCTAGCTTTTTCCTTCTGCAATGCCTTGAGAGAACTTTGGTGCGAATCGTTATGGTCGTAATCCAAAGAATTTACAGTGAAAAGTGCTTAAAGTAGACCTATTATGCAAAAATCGACTTTTCAGAGCTTTTAACCATGTTGTAATTGTTTCCCCTTCTCACTTACTCTCACGGAGCTGTTTTGGGAGTGATTTGTGCATATCTGAGCAATCTTTTATCGCTTATTTTCAAGACGCCATATTGCCGATCAGTCCCCGTTTTCACTGCCACTGGAGTAAGCCCACACTGCTCTGTACTCTTCAATTTTATTTTCTGAATCAATAATACACGTAGGATTCGGCAGTCTTCTGTAGTAATTTTGGTGCAGATGAAAAAAATTCGGTACTTGGTCATAACACTATGATCCACAGACTATAACTACACAGCAGACACAAGCACAATAGGTCTTCTTTAATAGTTAAGATGGTTATTTCTTCATGTAGCAAAGAATCTTGTAATTTAGTTGGACAGTTTTGTAAGAATCCAGATCTCACCAGCTATCATGGTATTCCAGTTGTTACAGTCATATTTAAAACATACTGGATGACACAGAGGCTAGAGCACAGAGCATATTCAGTGGAATACGTCTGTGCTAACATGTGCTCTTTGTTAGCCACTGTGCTAACGCATGCTCTCTGTTAGCTGCTGTGCTAACGTGTCCTCTCTGGGGAGTACCCTGTGGAGTGCATTGTGGTGTTCTTCGGCTAACTGCACTCAAGAAAGGAATCCCTTGTTTCCACACATGACAGACTGCCCTTGTATCAAATTAATGTTTTTCTTTTCCTCCTTTCTTTGTATCTTTCTTTATTCCATTTTTTCACTCATCTCTTCTTTCACTGTTTTCAGACTCAAACAGTAATCCTTCTTGTACGGCTCTTGCTGATTTGTTCGAGCCCACGCAACTTTTGATGCGTAACATTAAAGAAGACCTACTGTACTTGTCTACTATAATGTTATAATTGAACCAAACAACTTAATAAAAGACAATAAGTTCGTTGACTTCTGCTTTAGAAAACTGCAGTGGATCTGACGCCGCCGTACACATCATCACAGTAAAGAGCTGACTGTCAGCACCTCCTATGGATAGCTGCAGATCACGCTAGCAAGTAACCGATTTTTTTTTTCACTTGTACCAAAATAAAACTACGCAAGACAGCCGAATCCTACGTGTATCATCAAATGAGAAAATTAAATTGGCAAACAAATAAGTACAAAGCAGCGAGTGTACGCCGGTGGCAGTGAAAATGAAGATCGATCGGCAATATGGCGTCTTGGAAATAAGCGATTAAAGATTGCTCAAACATGCACAAATCACACCAAATACAATTTTGAAATGGTAAATTACAGCGGGAAACAACTATAACATGGTTAAAAGTTCTGAAAAGTCAAAGCGTATTTTAAGTGTATATTTTCTGACAAAAACATTTTATTGTAGTAGTACTAACAAGGTTTCAAGTGTAAGAAAAGGTAGGTTTGAGCAGGTCCGTTGGCTGATTGGTTCATGTTGGGAGCTGTTGGAAGATCGATAATGGGTAAAACTCAACTCAAAAGTTCAAAATGCTACACATATCAGTGCAACATTAGGCAAGTTATAATATTATATTTAATGAATGCTTTCTTCCTGTTTCATTCTCTGCTGTTTCTTGTGCTACACTTCACCCACACCTCCATCTCCTCGTACGCTTCTAAGCTGGTTCACCATGAAAGTCAAATCAAGTTGCATTTTCCTGCTTACATTGCCGTGTGATGTGTGAATGAGTCTACACGCCCCACTGGCCACTGCGTGATTGACAGTTTAGTTATTACTGTAATGCTAACGAGCTGTTTGCTTTCAACTAAATTAACCTAACTCTACTAATTACTGTGATCTTCATGGTGCCTACATTTTAAAATGGCTAAATCACTGTAATCAATCTCACTATACATGGTTTATGAGTCCTGACCAACCATCGGTGAAACGCAGGATTAAAGGAGAGTTATGTAACATTTCTGGGGGAGGTGTTGCTTTGTCTCAAACAGTATGACATAAAACATATCGCCATGGAGACAAGCAGGTGACACCCTCAAGCTCGAGGTCTGTTAGGTAATAAAAACACCTGTAATAAAATAAATGCAAGGTAGAAAACAATGATTAAAACAACAGGTTAGCTAGCGAACGGGTTAACTAGCAAGTTGTCCGGAAAACACAGCTCCTATACTAAAATCAGGCCAATTCGAGGATTACTATCATTTCATTGTTGTTTTTACTGAGCTGGAAAACAGAAAAATGTGTGTCCTTTTTGTGAGTGGGCTTGTATTTCCACAGATCTGACTTTTACTTGGCCTGGATAAGGGCTTCCTCCTGCTTGTTTCCATGGAAATGTCGTTTCTTTGGCTATAATCTCCCACAATATGGCCTAAACTGTATCTATCTTCATGAAGGTGATGTGCCACCTCCAGAAAGTCACACAGTCTCACAGAGAAGTAGGGGACCACCGGATGACATCACAAGTTGGAACACATATTTTTTTATCTCTTGAAAAAAAACATTGTATATGCAGGATTATTTATAGGTAAAGGGTGAAATAAAACACAAGAGGTTTAAGAATCTGCAGATATGAGTTTCCTCCCTCCATGAAAGTGACAGGTATGACAGGGTAGAGTACTTTTCACTATAAAATCATAAGTATATTTAAGATTACACAATAATTACAATTAGACAAAGAAAAATGGATGACAACACCTTTAATGTGTTGAATCAATCTTTAATCAAGTCACTTAAAGGGCTCATATTACGCTGTTTTATGTTATAATGTTGTCTCCATAGCTCAAAATGCTCCGTTCCACCTTGTGATGTCATGTAGTGGTACTTTTCACGTCAACAGCTCCTTTTACCTTTAGTTTAGTATCGATGGCAATTCCAGAGCTGAAATCATCCAAATGATTCTAGTGAAGGTGTGTGGAGTTTAACAACACACTGGAGCACTTCCTGTATCACCACGTGACATCACAAAGTGGAACAGAGTAGGGTTTTTTTTTAGAGAAGAACTCAACCTTAATAAGCAGGATTTGTGTGTTAAACATGTGTGAATGAAACAAAACACAACTCTAGGCATGTTTTTGATCAAGAAATAAGATTATAACATGGAGCATAAAACAGCGTAATATGGGCCCTTTAAGAGACTGGTTTTGTAATTTTTTTTTAACACTTACGACTCAACAAACAGACATATGCTGGACCATTGGGGACACACACCTTAGCGGCAGGTTTAAGAGCAATCTGCAGATATGAGTTTCCTTCCTCCATTAAAGACTTCCATTTAAAGTGCCGCAGGCCATGTAGAAAAAGCACCATTTTTTTCTTCCTTTTTTTTCCTCCAATGCTTTGTTCTCATAAGCCCTGTCGGCACGCCACTAAATACAGCCTTATCTGGGCCAAGAAAAATGGGAAAGGCGAGCGATTTTCCCCTGCCGCGTTATATTGCATTCTGCCCCGTGATATTCAAATAAGTCTGTTTTTCAATTTAGATAAAAGAAGCCCGTCGCCGCCCGTCACTGAGGTTAATAGTCAAAGTTGACAGATAAGCCTTTGCCGTAACCGCTCGTACCGTTATTTACATAAAATAAGGAACCTGGCATTACCTAAAGGAAATGTGTCCCTACCTGATATCCCGCAGGCCAAATGCACCACGGCCGGTATGGTGCTGTGTG
Source organism: Periophthalmus modestus (assembly GCA_019594935.1). Taxonomy (NCBI): domain Eukaryota; kingdom Metazoa; phylum Chordata; class Actinopteri; order Gobiiformes; family Gobiidae; genus Periophthalmus; species Periophthalmus modestus. Next base: position 6,572,646 of record JAIEZT010000021.1, read on the forward strand.
CTGCTGGGAGTGACAAGGCGTTCGCTACAAATGGGATTTTTCTTCAAATTTGGTTTTAACCTTGGTCTAAATGTGATTTTAATGGGCAATTAATAGAGCACAAATTGTATTCCTGTCTCCGTTTTGATGGTCAGAGTCTTTTTCGTTTGGATAAATTGCTCTGGATGGTCTGAGTATTTCAAAAGCTTTTGTCTGGCTTTTTGATAAGAGATAGCTTCTTTTGAAAGTCAATAATGTAAAAAAAAACGTTCTCAACTAACTGGCTGGAAAATAATATAAAATTTGATCGCTGAAAAATGAGGATTCAGAATCTAATTTGCCTTCAAAGTGCAGAATGGGATAACAGCGTTCGATTGGTTTGTGGTCCACCATTTTTGATTGTCTGATTAAAAGAAAAAGGGAATATGATGAGACTGTGGCATTTGAACTGCCTGGCCATTCAAAACTACTTATTTTAGTTCATTCTTTTAGTTTACAGATCAGGATTTGCCTCATAGACTGTATGACAGAAGTGGACTGAGGGAGTATGACGTCACCCATAGCCTTGCAACTAATCAGGGACTGTACTCGGAAAATAGATTGCGCAACCAAAGAGCCAATCAGGAGCGAGGGTGTCGAAGGTTGCGCCCCTTCCCGCCCGCACTGTTAGTTTAGCAGGAGGCAGGCACGTAGCAACAAGGCTGTCAATCAACCTGTTGCTAACGCTAGCTGGAACGGCCTCGTTGGGAAGCAGACACATAGTTTGTCTGTGTATTAACATGTGTATATCCTGATTTAGGGAGAAAATAGCAAAATAATCCTCAGGATCATGTAGAGTGGGTTAAAACGAACATTTTAAGGTCTGAATCAGGAGACGGCAGCAGTTACAGAGAGAGACACCACTTTGTACAAAGTGGCCGAAAAGTCAATGACAGTTGAAAAAAAAAAAATAACTTTTTCGTGTCTACATATTTTTCTTTAATTTTTTCAGAGCATTTAGAAGTACTCTTCCAACATTAATATGAGCAAATAAAGCACCGAGGAACGAACCCTCATTGTACAGAGGTACTTTGAGTCACATGGGATACCGTTGACCCATGACGTTGCTATATTTACATGAGCACCAAAAATCAGATTATTGAAATAGCACATCAACACGTCACCTCTGATTATTCGTACCTGTGCAGTTGTGTTAATTATTGTGGGTTTTTTTTTTGTTTTTTTTTTTTTGTTTTTTTTACATTTAACCTTTATTTAACGAGGAAAATCCCTTTGAGGTTACTAATCTGTTTTGAAGGAATTACTGGCCAAGACAGCAGCACCACTTATCATCTGATTATTAGCTATTTGATTTTTACTCTGGCCTTGAAAAATGTCCCCACAGTTTGAGTCTGCAGCCTCCTTAAATCCCAATTACACTTTCAAATTGTTTTCAGAAACTATATGACCTGACTCAAGTATGAAGTATTTTCTAGTCCGTGAATTCTATTGGCTGTTACTTTCTCGTATCTGAAAGTCACTCTCACCCCCGTGCCCCCCGTGGCCGCCGTGCCCCGCCGTCCCCTCTGAGACTTGGCGGATTACATTGTGCATTACCTTATCAGTGTTCTGGCATCGCTAAGCAACACAAGTGCTAGTGCTAATCTCAATTATTAAAATACAACGATAGGCTCAGAGCTGCTGCCCGGGCTGCTGTTCTTAAGTGGGTGATAAGCGCTTGTTTTGTCTGATAGCGCCGACACCCATTCATAAAAATAAGCTCCTAAATGTGGGCCAGAAAACCAAAAGGGACTTTACCTTAAATGGTCAGGTAAATGCTGTTATAATTTGCCTAATAGATATTGAAAAGCCCATTGCCAACTTGCATCATTAGCCAATATTATTTTAACTACCAGGATGACAAAATTGTAAGAAAACTTCAACTTCTTGTCACTGTCAGCAGATTACAGCAAGAAATACATATAAGTACACTCTCTCCCTTCACTTCTTTCTACTGTTTTAAAAGGAGCCGTTTTTACCACAGCAGCAGAAGCACCAGCCTCCTCAGTCTCTCCATCTTTTTCCTTTTCTCTTCATGATCATTTAGGACCCTACGTAGATTACAAAAAGTCAAATGAATTTTGTCAAATCTTCATAAAGTTTTTAGCAATTTTTTCTCCACAAAATAAAATTAAAATAATAAAAAAAAATAGAATTAATGGAGACAAAAAACAAAACAAAATAAAAAAAAAAAAATAATAAAATAAAATGAAATAAATGAATGAATTAAAAAAGCCACACAAAAAAAATATATTTTTTAGTTTTTTTTTTTTTTTTTTCTTTTTGATTTAGGGGTGAAAATAGCTCAGTTGCTGAGAGTGTTTGTCCACTGATCTGAAGGCTAGCAGTTATCGAACATCATTGGTTGAGCTGTCATATCCACTGACCCACAGGTTAGCTGCGCGATTCCTGCTCCCACAGATGAATGCTGCCATTGTGTCCTTGGGCAGGACACTTAAACCACCTCGCCTGTGGTGTCTGCGTACACTGATGCATGAATGGCTGAGTGATTCCTTGATGTAAAGCCCTTTGAGGTGCAAATGTGCCGTATAAAAATTAGGCCATTTACTTCTCACTGTTGACATATTTAAAGATATGCAATTTGTAATCATCTGACTACATTTTCACCACAACTTAACTCTAAATTAATGAAAAACGTGTCTAAACCAAAGTACAAAAAATTAACCTTGACTAACCCGTGTTAAATTATATTCTGAAGAACATGTAGCACCTTTACCACAGCCGTTCCCATTGAAAAAAACACACTTGTAATTACCATCCCGGGAGCCCTTTTTCTCCATGATTTAAATGTATGATTAGTGACAGATTAATTACATTTCACACATCACTTTTGATTAGTGGCGATGGAAACTTCTAGAGTTTAATCAACCCTCCATCACCGAGGAGTTGGTTTTCAATCGCAGCTCAAATGAGTTCAGACGCAAATTAAACCGCTACATTTCTAAAGCCTATCATTTTTACTGCTGGAAGAAGCAGTCGATGCCGTTATTGAAGTAAAAGTACAGATAAAGGAACAAAAAATATGTGAAAGTAAAAGTACATATAAAAATCTGCTTAATACATACCTGGAGGGGTGTTTTGTTTCATTCTCACATGTCTGAATAACCCTGTGTACATCTCTAAAATGCTTCAAAATGGTCTGTTCCACCTTGTGATGTCACGAAGCAGTACTTTTTAAGCTAACGGCTACCTTTTATTTAGCAGAGATTGACCATGCTAGGGTTGAAATTATCCAAATGATTCTAGGGAAGGTGTATGGAGTTTAAAAAGGCACTTCCTGTATTACCACATGACATCACAAGGTGGAACATAGTGATTTCCGTTTTAAAGAACTCAGCCTAAATATACAGGGTTTGTGTGTTAAATGTGTGAATGAAACAAAACAAAACTCTGGGAAACATTATAACAGATCAGAAAACAGTGTAATATGGGCTCTTTAAGTAAAAGTATTGAAGTACATGTATTTCCCACAGATCTTTGTAAAGAATTGATTGATTTTCTCAATGTTTCTTTATGTGTATGTTACTGTTTGCTAGTAGCCGGGACTTGAACTCAAAACCTTTGAACATGAACATTCTAAAAAATAACACCTCAAACCATATGAAAAGTACTCCTTACTTTTCAGTCCAGTTCAAAAACGTAGTGGAGTAGAAAGTACATATACTTGTTTTCAATTGTAGTGAAGTAAAAGTAAAAAGTATCTAATGTAAAATGCACTAAAGAAAGAAAGTTGTACTTAGAAGGTGGGTCTTGACCTCAAAACCTGTAGGTACTGAATCACCTAAAAATTGTACTTGCATATGGTACTTTTACTGTTGTACTTCATTACTTTCCGACACTGATCATTTCTCTCTCGAATTATACACCGTGATTGCATCGCTAGCTTTGAAATGCACACAAACCGGATCCTCTCTGCTAAGTGAAAATATGTTCTTGGTGAAATCTCGTAGGAGCGACTTTGTAAATATATGCGGCACTAATGAGCAGCAGAATCGCGTGTGTTTTGTTCAAAGCCGTTGTAGTACCTTGTGGGATGCTAGCACTTTTAACCGTTCGTCTGATGTGAGGGGAGAGGGAAAACAGGAGCGGGGATGTACGTGATAAAACAGGAGTTGCCGCGGCGATGGGTTCTTGATGTCGCGTGTGTGATCAGCGGGGAGTCAAGTGAAAGTTTTTTTTTTTTAGAGTCGTACTTGTTATAAAATGAAGCACGGTGCAAATTGTTCAGATGCATACTAATTGCATTGGGGGAGAGGAGAGTTAAGGTTATGGCTAAGTAGTAATAGGAAGTAATAAAGTGGTTGAACTGAAGTTACACTGTGTAACTTTATAGAGGTGGCACGTCACGATTCCATGGAAACAGAAAGTTAAAGACATACTCTGGAACCTTACCAATGGAGACAAATATGTTGTATGCCATACTGAGGAATATTATAGCCAAAGGAACAACATTATCCATAGAAACAAACAGGAAGAGAGTCAGGTTTGTGGAGATGCAAGCCCACTCACAGTAAGAACAAGTTATACAGTGAAACTTTAAAGAACAGATATTATGCAAAATTCACTTTTTTTTTTAACTTTTGACCATTTTAGCCATTGTTCTCTCATTAAAATCATGCCTGGAGTTGTAGCTCATGTCATTCCTTTGCCTCTGAGCCTCACCAAACATTCCGTTTGAAATTTCCCAGGATTGTGATGTCATAGGTAGGAACCCAGCAGTTTTTTTAAGTCCCAAATCATCACCAGACTCATTTTAAGTATTTCTACCATCAAATCGTGTTTATTGCTACTGCATGCTTATGTTAACATCGGACATGTTCCTCTTTACTTTGTTTAATTGTTTTCCACATGGTAATTTCCTCTGTTTTAAATCATGAAATATAAAAGCAAAGGTACTCAAAAACATGATTAAAGGCCAGTACAATACAAATAATGCATAATATTATTTCTTTAAAGGTAAATTAGATGTAGACTAAAGTTTCTGGTGGAGGTCCAATATCTTCTTGTTTCCATGGGCATGTTTTTGGTTTGGCCTACAAAGCAACCTGGGAACTGACGCTGACCACATTTGACTCTCTCAGCCAAACTCCCAAAATGGCTGCCATGATAACTGTCCCATAATCAGGGTTTAGTACGTCTCTGTATTTTACTAAACTATTCTTAAATGCATCAGGTCTTCAGATCCATCAAGGTTCCATCCATCTTTTCTCTCCATTGCAGTGGACGAGGACACGGAGGGCAGCTATCGTTCCGGCCTGGAGTCCATTTCGACCAGTGGAGATCTGAGCAGTGCCTCCAGAGAAGATCGAATCAGAGAACGAGAGAAGATCAGCCCCAGCAAGTTCGACAGCAAGAAGAAGAAGAGTGAGGAGACCAAAGACAAGGGCAAAGCCAAGAAGGGAGTGCTCAAGGGGCTAGGGGAGATGTTCAGGTAGGTACCCCCCACACACAATGCAACCTTCTCATATATCGCTTGGACCATATTACGCTAAATCTGGCACTACTGTAGAACGCTTAGAACTGGTCTTTCACGTTGTATGTCTTGAATACATGTTAAAGTACGCATTTTTTCCCCATGTATTTGAGCAAAATGTGTCTTGCCCCAGATAATCAGGAAGTGCACAGTTAGCATGCTAGATGTTGTTAGATTTAACGTTATGGCAAAACTCCGCTCTCGTTTTGAGAGTTGTGAAAAGTGCTTATAAACTCATTGAGGTGAATAATTAGGACGATCGGAATGAACAAGGTGAATGAGAAACAACTTTGGACCATTTAAAGTGAACCAGTTCTGTTTTTCACGTTTTTAGGTAAAAATCAGGTACAGCACCTTTAAAGTCGCACTATGTAACTTTCATGTGTGTCTCTATGGATACGTTATTGCATTGTCAGGAATGTGCCCCCACTAGAAAAGTTAGTGCAACTTTAACAAGCAACAAGGGAGCTATTTCATAAAACTGATGAAAACTTGAAGAAATCTGGAAGTTAACCAAAAAAGTACTATAAAAAACATAATTTTTTCACCTATTCTCTTCCTTCTACTCCTTCCTACCCAGATGCGCAGCTACCAGACAAGAACAAGGACAAAAGTAGCAAAGTCGTGCTTAAGGGCCTGGGAGGCGCGCTTAGGTATGCACCCGACAACAGCGGTGTAGCCTGGAGTGCCAGACGCCAGCGCTTTAGCTAATGAACGGCTTTAGAGCACGCGCTTGCTAATCAGGCACCCCTCTCCTTGAACCTTAGTGTGGGGGGAGAGGGGATGACGGGGATGGGGAGGTAGGATTTGACCTCCATCCCCTCTGGCACTTCTCAGACAGATTGCTTTAAATAAGGCCACCATGTTTTATTCATTATTTCGCAGCAGGCGCGATCCGACGGTGCTCAGCGTTGGTTAACTAGATAGAGTCCAGGGCAGGAGACATTTGGTTTGGGGCATGAACAGAACCAGGAAGACAAAACAGATGGGTGTTTACAGCTAGTCAGTAGCTGTTGTTGTTGTTGATATCTTGTTCACATCGCTCTAATCGTAAAGAAGACATATTGTGCTTTTGGCTGCAGTGTCGTTAGAATCTATGACACCCGTGGATCATTGTTATACTGTCCCATCTGCCCCTTTAGAGTACATCTACTTAAGGGTGCCCTATGTCACTTTTTTAGTTGGGGGTCTGTCACTTGCTTGTCTCCATGGAGATGTTATTGCTCTTGCCTTGGATAGTATGGCGTTAAAGTATCTATCTTGCATTTAGTCTGATTGTGAGTAGGGTCACCTCTCCACAGATCTGACCTGTAGCTTAGCCTGCTGCTGTCACCTGCTTGTTAAGTTAAAGCAGTAGTGTCAAGCTCAAATTCACAGTGGGCCAAAATTTAAAACTGAGACAAATTCACGGGCCAAACTCAGTATTTACTGAAAAATTGACTGTACCTGATATGTAATGTTTAACCTTTTCATATTAAAACAAACTTTACTTTTCCTTAAACACAAAACTGGCACAACTCAAGCCTGATATTACAAACATATGAGAAATTAAATTTGAAATAGTATCAGTAGTATTCACTTCTTTAAGTAAATATTTTTTTAATTAAAAAACTCTCTCTGTAACCTTTGAAATTCCTTTTTAAAGTAAATTCGATTTTCACAAGCCAAAACAACCAAAAAGGAAAAAAAAGTGCATAAAGAAAACATATATTCAAGCTCAATTTGCTACACTCTGATTTACTTTGTGCATTGTCTCGACTGTGCACTAGCGTACCAGCAAAGCATTCTGGGATTTGTAGTATTAGTGGTTCATGTGCTATATACCGGTGGGCCAGCTCTAATGCACATTTGATATGATCTCACGGGCCAAATATAATTACACCGCGGGCCACATTTGGCTCCCGGGCCTGAGTTTGAGATATATGAGTTAAGGTAAAATACAATGGTCATCTCCATGGAGACAATCTGTTGGCAGAGACCTTCCCCAGAAAAGTTACATAGTGCACCTTTCATTTTAAAACATAAGATTTATTATTGTCTCCCCAACCACTGGACACACAGTCGTATAAAAGCCTGAGTGAGCTGCCTTGCTCAAGGACACAACAACTTAATCCAGTCACCTTTTGAAAACTTGGCTAACATCTCCATTTACTTTAGACACTGAGATACATGTACAAAACATACAAAATAGTTTAAGTGTACAAAGATATTACAAACCCTTCCACTGGCAGACAAAGAGAGTTGTAGTAAAAGTAAACATCCTCGGGGCATGCATACGACAAATTAGTGGGAGTCACGATAATTATTTCTACTCTGCTCATTTGCATATGGCATAAATTAGCAGCAGCCTTATCACGCTGTGAGCGGTTTTCGTGTGGGTTAGCTTAATGGAATTATCACGCGCTAATGAACAATAAAGACTATGTCAGGGAGGTTATGAAATGCACTCAGCTTATCATTACAAGGTTTGGTATTCTACTTTGGCATGTACAATTGAAATTATACCTAATATATCCTATACAGCCACAATATTATGACTACCTGACTACATGCATAACCGTATGGAACTCATTGTAACTGATTGTTTAATACAAAACTATTGCATGAGCACTAACCATAGAAGTAAAATCTGGAAGGTGAACCCAAGATGGCGTCGTATTGATTTCAATGGCCTACGCTCTTTGGTGCATGGGCCCAAAAAAAAAGTTTCTCTTCCACATTACTTCCTCGAAATAACGTCTCGCACCCATGTGACGTCAGAAACTTGCACCGAGTGACCAGTTCGGACCAATCTAAAGTGGAGGGTGGGCTCATAGTGGGACCAGGCTAAATTTTACAAAGCTCACTTTTTGGCGCTTTGAAGATATACATTTTTTTTTTTATTTCATGTTGTGAAAATAGAGAAGAATCCCTACAAAATCCAACCTTTGTGAAAGCTGTGGACTGAATGTAGAACTCAATGGGGTCAGCTGTTTCCACATTTGTGAACTAAACCAGGTCCAAGCTAGGACAAAACAATGTCTAGAGCCCATCCAATACTGGCACAGAATGAACACCCCACCAGAACTGCAGTTTTGAGATTCTTTCACTCAGTTATCTTAAGTAAAGAATGGGAACTTCAACTAAAATATGTATCTGTATCTCTCCTTCCATCTTAACAACGCATTTTACATTTACCAGGGACAGAAATGTGGCAGCCATTTTGTGCCAAAGTTCCCACCTGCATCCTCGTTTCATGGACCAGTTGTTTGTCTAAAAGCACAACATAGCAGTCACATTTGAACTTTCGGCTTTTCTGCTTCAACTCCTATCTGTGGCTACGAGTAGAAATTGCAACTAGTTTCACCATCCATCAAGCGAAAGATCGTGGATAATAGGCAGGTCTGACATGGGGTGACACTCAAACTACCCAACAAGAGCTGTAGTAAACTGGACTAAACCAGGTCTAACCCAGAACTAATCCATGTCTAAATCACCTTTGATACTGTAGACCAGGAACATTTAACAAGAGCATCGGATACTTTTTTCTATTGCGGACCTAAATGACCTCAAAAGAACTGTACTAAACCAGAAATAAACCGAAAATAAACCTAACCTATGACTGAACCAGAACTTAACCAGGTCTGACCCTAGGACTAAACCAGGTCCGTAGTCCATTTGATACTTACTACAGAACAGGAATATACCACAAGAACAGCAATTTTGAGTTTCTTTGACTGTCTATCTATCTCTCTTAATAGTACATTTTGAGGATAAGTAAATACAGAAATAAATATTGATAAATAGACTTGAATAGATGTGCCAAAGATCCCAACTATCACTGTTAAGTTGAGTGTCTCGTCCAAGGGCACAACAACATAACAGCCAAGATTCAACTTTCATGAACCTAACTCCCGTCTGTGCCAAAGAATACAATCCACAACCAACACCTGTCTCTGCTTTATAATCTTATGCTTGATTAGTGCACGGCCACAAACAACCATCCATCAAACGACACATCGTGGAGGTTTAACCCGCAGGTCTGATGCGGCGTGACACTGCATCAGGGGCCCTGGCATAGTGCTTGGCCCCGGGGTGGAGGGGGGTGGTCAGATCGGGGGGAGTGCGGGTACTCTTTCTGCCCTTCTTGGCCTCATCATCGTTCTTCATTATCTTTGAGTGCCACTGTCACTTAAGCGCTGGCACAGGCTGACACTGGGGCTGTGTGTGTTTGGCGAGCCAGGCCACGTGTCGTCTGAATGCAGAGAAAGGGCTGTTGCAAAATGTGTCACTCCAGCTTAGATACGTCATACAGTGTTAAAGGGGTTATGATGTGCAAAATGAACTTAAGGTTAAAACGTTTTTTTACTCAATCCATTTTTGATCAACACATTTGGTCATGGTTAGACCCTGGATTAGTCCTGATTTGGTTCTATTCTAATCCTGGTTTGGTCTTGATCTAGTCCATGTTTAGGTTTTAGTTTCACTTTAGTACAGTTTATGAAGTGTTGTATGTGAATGTTTGAAAACAGCGTAAGGCAGGGGTGTCCTTTTCTCATGAAGGGCCACATATAAAAACACAGACGAAGCTGAGGGCTGATTGAGGGCCATAGACTGGTCACCAATACAGTGAATACTTCAAATCTTCATTTTTATTACAAGTTAGACTGAACCACTAGACCTTTATTCATGCTTACATCCTCAATGGGACACATTAAATATTTTATTTAGGCTTGTTAAAGTAGATTTTCAGAAATGTACAGTAAAAAGTACTGTTTAAGGTAATATGGGCCAGTTCACCTGGGCTTGAGGGCCAAGAAAAATTGGTCTGAGGGCTGCACATTTGGCCCCAGGGCTGCAGTTTGGCCTAAGGTATCATTCACATCTTAAAAACCCTATACATTTCCAATATGTGTTACCAAATTTGGAATCTTTTTGGAAGCTAATCAAGCATTTGCCCACTAACCAAAAGGTTGAGGGGTTAGATTCCACTTGTAAATTGCAAATTGGGTTTAACCAGACAGTTTAAAACTTTTCCAAAGTGCAAACAACTGCTGTGTCCTTGGGCAAGACACTTAACCCATGTGCTTGTGGGGTTCATTGATAAAATACCCATATTCCTTTCACAACCAGCAACAGGCATTTTGAATAGGCTTGATGTTATGGTGATGTTTTTTTATGTGACTGTGTGCACTCTGGCACTTGAACTAGCAACTCTTTGACTGGGGGATGAATGCCTAAATATATATTTTAAGTTATGTATTTTGAATGATTAGTAATAAAAATCATGGGTTTATTAATTGTTACAACTCGTAAAAGCCAAAAATTCTGTTTAAGTTGATTTCAATGCAATCCATTGCAAAAGTTTCACATTTACAAGTTAACAAAAGTCCCTCTTCACCTCGCGTTCCTCTTTTTAAACTTTGACAGGCCTATCACACCCACGTTATCCCTCTGTTCCTACTTTTTTCCCCTCTATCCACCCGGAAGCTTCTAGACATTTCCACAAGGCGAGAATGAGCAAGTAGCTGCAAACTTGACAACAACAACCTCAACAAAACTCGGGAGCGAAACCAAATGCCTAGCGGTCAAAAAGTCGTATGGGGAGACAGAGAAGTGATGTAAACGTGACAGCATTGTTGTGTGATCCTCTGTAGCTAGGTTCTGACACGATTTCAAAATGTCGGCAATCTTCCGTGCATAACAAATATTTCTCTGATCTTAGATGCAAAAGAATCTCGGAAAGAATTCACAAACGCCAGATCAATCCAAGACTCCGAACGACGTCAAGAAGCTAATTCCGTGTAATGCCTGTCAATGCTTGTTCCATTAGCATAAAATAGATGTACTTGCTAGCGCTTTTTGCTACTTGGATGTCTTACACTTGGTGTTAAGGAGATTTCAAGGAGTTTGCGTATGTGGTTGGAGCTTGGATGGAGCTGCTCATTTGCATGCAGGACTTGGGGAGACCTGAAGAAAGCGTAGTGCAGGGTGGCTTAATAGACAGGCTAACAGAGAGTGCATTAATGTCAGAGCTAGTGAAAGAAGAGAAGAGGAGAGAGAGATGGAGAGAGGGGGGGAGATGGCAGGAATGCAAGGTTTGTAAAGGCTGTTGTAATCTAGGACCAGGTGTTTTCAGGTTTGCCATGGACAAAAATTGGCAAAAAGACATTTTGGAATGTTTAGTAAATAGTGGCTTCAACACCACAAAGATTAGGGGCCTCATTTATCAAGCGTTTGCTCATGTGCTAAACAGCTAACCATGCTAAAAGTATAGAAAAACCCTGATACGATTTCTCACAGAGACACTAAAGAAAACAGAGCAGTTTTGCTCCTATGAGTGAATGCATATACAAACCGGAGCGTTTTCGCCAACATGCGCAAAATTTAAGGTGGTGGAAATGCAAGTGAAGTTGTGTAGCAGCTGCTACCAGATTTATTTCAACTAAGAGAGCAAAAACTGAGTGATAATCCAGTATGCTGGAGAGACAGGTGCAAACTTTTTATACAAGATGGCTACTACACTTTGTGCACCTATAGGATATTTAATAATGATTTGAAATGCTGTCCCCACAGGGACAGATGAGATAATATCATGTTGTTTTCAGTGCAGCGGCAATACAATACAATACAATATAAACTTTTTAGTATCTTGTCTCAGAAAGTATTTATAGTTTATATAGTTATATTTTTTCCTCAATTTTTGAAAGATATTTCAAATGTATTTAGTTAGATTAGTTTAAGCAGAGATACAAATAAAGATAGCCACCTTACTCCAAGTTCAAATTGTTAACAGCAGAGGAGGTTTTCAGTGCATCTGCAAAGAACTCACTGGTATCAGTATCAGATTGACAATACTAAATAATAATGCCTTTCATGTGTACGTCACAAGCTTGTACCACCATCACTCACTGAGGCACACATCACATTCATACGAGGCAAGGTGGGTGACGTGTCTCGCATGACCTTCAATTGTTCGACCTTCAGGTTGGTTTAAGCACTGCTCTAACCACTGAGCCACTGTCACCCCAATTAATACTTGCCGTATTATTATCTGCATAAACATAAAAAATAAAAAAAATAGCTGTAATTGGAATTGTCTATGACTACTTTTACAAAAGTAAGCAATCACACTTGTACAACCTTTGATAAATGGAGAAAATTACTTAAAATAAGGTACTTAGATATTTTTAGGTTTTTGTTTTTTTTGTAAAATGGTGCATCCCATCATCTGCTACAGTATAGCACTGCTACGGTGGACTGGCCGCCACCTGGTTAGTGGGCAAAGCCTTACTAATGGAATGCTGGATGAAAATGGATGACAAAGGTGATTTTTTTTTACTGCAAAATCACCTTAAATAGTATTATATACTACAGTATTAACTTACACAACTAGCTTATCTTTTAGTTTGAATATTTTGATCTGTGGGGTGCCCCAGGGGTCAATCCCCTTTTGTTCAATCTCTACATGCCACCATTAGGCCAGTTAATACACAGCAACAATGTGTCCTACCACAACTATGCACATAACACTCAGATCTCAGTCACACTGCAGCAGGTGAATATGGACCAGTGGATTCACTCTGCCACTGCATCCAGCAGATCAGTGTGTGGATGCAAAACAACTTTCTCCAGCTAAATTCAGACTTGAATAAAGACTTGAATTAAGACTTGTCACCATCTTTGGCCCACAGAAACATAGGTGTCAGCAGTCACCTCCAGTCTTCTCTCTAAAACCTTCAAATCAGGTTAGAAATCAAATCAATAACATCTGCAGCTTTTTACCATCTAAAAAACATTGCAGAAATCAAAGGTATACTGTCAAAACCAGACTTAGAGAGACTTATCCTGCATTTGTCTCCAGTAGGTTAGACTACTGTAACAGCCTGCTCACTGGCCTTTCCAAATGAGCATTAAGACAGCTGCAGTACATCCAGAACCTGCTGCTCGGGTCCTGACTAGAACCAGGAACGAGTACAAGTCTGTCCATGGCCTAGCACCAAAGTGCATCTCCCACATGTTAGTGCCATAAGAACCATCTCACACTCTGAGGACTTCAGGGACCGGCCTCCTGCTGGTGCCCAGAGTCAGGACTAAACATGGGGAGTCAGCGTTTCAGTTTTATGCAGCTAAAAGTCTTCTTGAAGATGTGAGACAGGCCTCCACTTTGACAATGTTTAAATCCAGTCTCAAAACAGTTCGGTTTAGCTGTGCATATGACTGAAAGGTCTCGTTTAATGTTAATTTTGTGATATCTATGAATTGTGCTATACAAATAAACTTGCTTTGCCTATAGGCCCTTCAACACGTGCAGCCTCACAGACCTCTTCGACAGCCCTATACCACCCATTAATAAACATCTCACAATCACCATGAATGGATGACCATGTGCACAGAAGCATAAAAACCCTGCCGCGGGACACATGACGTGGCCGTTTGTCTTGTATCCATGTCTGCGCTGTGAGTATGGTATTGTAAGCACAGCCGCGTTAGCCCTAGAGCAGTCTGAGAGGTTATTATTTATGTCCTCTCCATTGGCTAACGCGAACATTACTTTCAGATCCTATCAGGTTAGCTTAGATGTAGCGCTCACTGCCCAGGGCACGGTTAGCATGCTAGCAGACAGTGATGAGGTGTCAGGGCCGTCAACACGGGTAACGTGGTGTTGTTAATGTGCACCTCGACGCAGTGACCTCTTCCATCACACCGTGAGCATCTGATAAGAGTGGATGACAGGAAGGGCTATGCAAAACAGGGTTTGAACTGAGACAATTTGTGTCATGTTTATTTACCTTATTAGTTATTTTTTAAAATGTTGGGGTTAAGATTTAAAAATTTCCAATGTTAATTGTTTACACCAATATGGTCATAGGCTTATTTAGATACATATATTTTGATGGAAATGTATTATTATTTTTTACTTGAATTTAATTTATTTATTTTTGTTATTGTACTACATTTTATTACTATTTTTATAATGTTACATTTTTTGCCACATTAAGATATAAATCAGTCCTTGTTAATGGAAATTGCGATATTTTTATTTATTTATTTATTCTTTATTTAATGGAAACAAAACTGTGAAATTTATATATATATATGAAAAAAACAAAAAAAACCAACTAGCAACTAAAAGATAGAGCTTTTGTCAAATATAAATACATAAATTATTAATAATAAGGATGATGATGATATTATGTCAGTCTATACATTGACTGATAAAAGTGTAACTTTTGCAATCCATTTTAAGAATTGAAACAGAAAAAAAGATAATAATGATAATAAATCCTAAAATATGGGTTTAGTTAAATCCTTTCCAAGATGTGGGAGAGGCTGAGCGTGTGTGCACTGGAGTGAACTGGGTTACAGGGGGATTGCATTGAGGCAGGATGAATGGAGGAGATAGGAGCATGGAAGCTTTTCACAGCTCCAGTCACGGCACGCTGCTACTGTCGACCGCAGGGAGGACAAACCATACGCCGCCATTCCCTCCCCGCCTGATCCGCACGCCTGATCCGTGCCACTGTGGAATGTGCGTGCTGCATGTTGACATTGATGCCCCTAATGTACAAAGAGAACTATTCTAACGTGAACACAGAATATATAGTGACATGAGCAATTTGCGTCATAGCAAGGTTTAATCTTTCTGGTACCCCATAAAATTATTATTATTCAACCATATACCACAACATTTCAGAGACACAGTTGAAGCAAAAAGGAAACATTCAAAATTATTTTGGGAAAAAAAAAAAAAAAAGCAGCAGTTTAAAGTTATGAAATAAAAGTAATCCAAAATATGCCTTGACTTGCAATTGCCATGGCTCGGTGGATGTGCATTTGCCAACAAACCAGAAGATCGGTGGTTCAATCCCATCTTCACCACTGTATTGCGTTGTTGTATCCCTGGGCAGGACACTTGACCAAGTCCTATCTTCAGCCACTGTATAACGTTGCTGTATCCTTGGGCAAGACACTTCGCCCAACCTTGCTTGCAATGATATTCGAGTGACTGTGTGATTGGCTGTTGTTAAAAAGACGACTGACACTATTTGGCTCCCATGTTTTTGTCATAATCAGATTTTTTATATTTTTTCAATTCATTTCTGTAATTAATGTAGACAATACCAGATTAGCTATATTATCAATTCGTTCAATACAAGACAGATGGAACAATACTGTAGAGCTGTAAAGAGTTGAATTATGTTTAGTTTAAACAAATGAGAGGCATCTTCTTGGTGATTGGTTGAAAATGCTAACTATCCAGTGTCTACTATCATTCTTTGCCACTCGAAACAAGTTTAAAAAATAATAAATCACATAGTCTGTAATAGGATCGCAGCATTTAACTTTTGGTGGTTTAAATTAGCTGCTTATCAATTTTCTTAGTAATAATTCATTTCTAGTCCAATAAGCAATAGAGACTTAGCATGCATTTGTACGCCTTTGTAAACTCCAAGACATAAATCCAAATTTGTCAAAATAAACGTAACTGCCGATTTATGTTAATTCAATTTTCTGTTGATCAAAAGCTTTAATATCTGCAACAGGCTCTTATGACTGCCATCCATTCTGCATTACTGACAAGAATCACATCACACGCAAACCCACTGAACCCCAGATAAAAGCATTTCTCCCTAGAGCCTTCTCCCCCCAACATTCAAGTGGCAAGCTTTCTACTGCGCCAGCCCTAGCACCCAAGGGACACCACCCTCCTCACCCATCCGCCCAACCCCACCAACACCCTCACGTGCAACCGTCCCACTCAAGGCCAAAGGGTGCGGACAGGAAGGCGGCGATGCTTTCTACCCTTCCATCTTTATTAAGCTCAAGCCTCGATGAAGCCCGCTGGGAGCAGAGCAGTGGGGGGTTAGCGTGTTAGCGTGGACTCGCATGTAAAACGAAGGATCTCATGCCATGGAAGCACCAGCGTATGGCATGAGATAAGGCAGTTAGTGTGATCTATCTCCGGGCATTTTGAACAATAGGATGTGAGAACAGACATTTGTGGTTTAGGTCTGTATTGCCCCACGTATGTACAGAATGCAACATGACATATACATTAGCCTAGCGTTTCAAACATTGCTAAATAAAGTAATGGATTATTAGCGTGCTATTGTCTTCAGAAAGTGCCTGAGTACCACTTTATGTAATGAGATGGGATGGTTTGCGTGATCTGTGGCTTACTTACTGGTGCATTGCCAAGTTGAGAGTATGGTTGGTTGAAGCATGCACGAAGGTCTATAAAAACAGAAAATTGCATGCTAGAATATAAAGGAATTATAAAAGAGTGTTAGGCCTCTGGCTAGTTAGCCATGTGTTATAACAACTCAAAACAAATGTGCCATTCGACCATTTCGACCATTTCATAGACAGTATCTTATCTTAAAGGTCCTGTGTTATGCCAAATATATAAACACTGATAATTATTAACCTTTCATTTTTATTTTCATCTTCAAATGCAAACCTGGAGTTACAATGTATGAGTGTTTGAAATACCCTGCTTATTTAGGCTCTATCCCTCTCCTTTGGCTAAAACACTTTGTAGTACCTTGTGATGTCATTAAGTGATACTGTTTTGCCCCTATGTTTTAAAGTTCTCACCAGGTTTATTCTGATCATCTCACCTAAAGTAACATGCATCTCAACTTTGAGGCTAGCAGCTGATGTTTTCAGGAATATTTGAACTGCTTCACTCATCAGTGCACCTGCAGAAACCAAATTCTCTCCTGGCAACAGCAGCATATTATCATTAGCCATATAACAAAAGACGAAATTTAAATCTATCAACTGGACAAATCGTTGTAGGAGTGAAGACCTTTCACTTCTTCAGTTCTGGTCAGATTGCTGATGGACACTGCCTAATACAGGGAGGCCCAAAAGTCAATGACAGTTGAAAAAATGCATTACTCTTTTGTTTCTAAATATTTGTCTTAATTTTTTTCAGAGCTCATTGTACAGTGGTACTTTGAGTCACATGGGTCAAATTCAGAAACCCAGCGGTGTTACCGTCAACATTTTAATACCAGAGATGCCCCAAGTGTAAATGCCATTAAAGGAATAATAAGTGGTTTTCACAGACAGGGGGCAGTATGTGATCTCCACAGACCTGACTAGTCCTGATTTCTTCCTGTGGGGCTATCTTAAAGAAAAGGTGTTTGTGAATAAACCTCAGACAATAAACGACTTAGAATGTAATATTGAGGATCAAATAAGAGCCATGAGCCCAGAAATGCTTCAAATTTGATGCAAAGTGTGTTGGATCAGGCTATTCAGTGTGAAACTGAAAATGGTGGACACTTAAAAAACATGATTTTAAAAAATTAAGTCATTTTTACTTCCCCTAGTTTAAGTAGTGATAAGTTCAAGTGTAAGTGAACAATTATAACCGTATATATTGCCAAACATCTCAGAAGGTTCAGTTTACCTACTGCTAAAATTTGGTGAATATAACTTAAGGATTATAGGAGCTACTGAAGATTTAAGTGTCAGTGACTTTTGGGCCACTCTGTATGTATCTGAAGGGAGGGGCTAAATACACTGACGCTGTAAACTGCTGTTGTCTCCAGTTTCAGTGTAGCCATATAACAAACTAGCAAAAGCCTTATTTTATAATGGGTATCGCTTGATGAGTAAATTTTAGACAGATAAAGCTTTATAGCTACCATTTGTAAGTAGATTTTCTGTTGTATTCTCACATAAAACCTCTGGATGGTGTCTACAGAAGAAGAGCAGAGAGGACAGGTCAGCCTGAACGAAGGCCAGGTGACAGGACGAGGGGAGGGGGAACAGGTTTCACATCTGATATCTTCTGGTAAAAAATAGACTTGCAGATGGTAGCTTTAAAATGTAGAAAAAACAGAACTTAAAATAAAAAATAAAATAAAATAAAATAAAATAAAATAAAATAAAATAAAATAAAAAAATAAAATAAAATAAAATAAAATAAAATAAAATAAAATAAATAAAATAAAATAAAATAAAATAAAAATAAAATAAAATAAAATAAAATAAAATAAAAATAAAAAAATAATAGCTATCACATACTTGCCTTTGTTGACCTATTTTTACAGCAACCTGACATATACATTAGCCAAGCCTGTTCACCACAAACACTCAGATAGGCTCTTGTCTGTCCACGCTTGTTCTTTTATGCCACATTTGATTTGGAGACAGCAATTAGCCGCCTCCACGTGCGGACCGCGGCATCTGCTAACTGCGACATGCACGCGAGAAGAAAATGATAATTGTTCTTGTTTTGCTCTGCCACTCCTAATAATATCCGTAATACGATAGCACGCGGCAGTAAAGGGCACAGCTGCTAGCCTGCGCAGCAATGGCTAACAACCAGTGTAATTAGCCTGCGTGATGAAATGATAAGAAAGAGGTAAAGTAGAACATGCAACGCCTCTGTGGAAGGGCTCGCTGCAGCTATCAACAATGACCGGCCCACGCTATTAGCCGAGCCGACAAGCAAGGTTAGCTAGCTGTTGTTTAACTTGAATGAACTGATTATGGATTTTTATCTCCTAT